>JAASFL010000677.1:0-14678 GCA_023333735.1 Globisporangium takayamanum
ACCTTGGGACAGTGTACTAAGGGACAGTGGAGCGAGGCTGTTCGTTTTCCTGCTGCCCAAATGGGGCTCGTGCGCGACTCGAACCCTGGTCACTCGCACGGCAAGTGGCTGACTAGACCACTGCACCGGGGATCAACCCCAAATGCGGGAGAGCTATACAAATTCGATACAAAGCACAAGGCCTTGTAGTGCGAATACGCCTCTCCTTGCGTCTTGAGCTTGGCGAACTTATATGGAGATCCTTCTGCACTCGCACTGGCGTCCTCCCCACTCTTCGAGCTTGCTCCAATGTGCTTGTCGCCATGTCGTGCACTCGCAACCGGACTCCACTCAGTCGAGAACGAGGCAAGCACAAGTCTCAATGTGGCTGCCTGGCAGACGCACCACTACGATCGACCGCATGGTCATTCTCTCCGGTTAATGGAATGCTCGCTCCATCACAGCTCTCGCCGGCTCTCGAACTATGGCGTCGCTACTGCTATCGCAAATGCACTCACCAGCTGCCAATATGCTTTTCGGGTGCTTCGAGTGCACTTGAACCGAGCCACCGCTGTCAAGACAGCAAACGGCATGCATCCAGAGCAAGAGAATACAGAGTCACAGATGCTACAGTAGCAGCAGCAGCAGTAGGTTGTAGTGGTTGCCGCTTGGCGAGTCCCCAGCTGCTCATGTGAACTGCAACCATCGGCTGCACAATCTCTAGCCTGGCAGACTGGAGATTGTGCAAGTGCGCTGAGATTGCAAACGATGCGGATTAACCGACTGCCACAGCTGGAGCAACCATAAACAGCTTCGGCTTGAAGGAGTGCTTGCCGAACACCGTAGTTATGTGCAAGCGAGAGATGGAGCGAGAGATGGAGCGATGGTGTTGCTTGTTCACCTCGCATCGATCATCAAGAGCAGATGGATACATTTGTGAGCTCCTCAAACTCGGTCACCGAGTACTGCATCATTCTCACAAAAATTGCCAATTTACAAGTAAAGTGTGTGAATTCACCGACTTAGTCGAATCTGTGCACCTATTTTGTATTGCAGATTCGAGATCGTAACTCAGATTACAGATTTGCGTCGTGTTGTTGAATGTGGCGTCGCGAGGTTGCAAAAAATGCTCACTGGGAATCAGCACTTTGCTCAAGCAGCAAATCACATACAATCACAAGTGCACATTCTGCTTGTCAAAACCGAAAATGAGAGGGGAGAATTAGCATACCAATATCAAGACTTAATTCGTATTGCGACAGCCATAGGGCATCCATGTGAGTGGCGGGAGCGAAAGAAGTCGAGACGCGCGAGGCACCGCGCACGAGCACGAGCACAAGGTGAAGGGAGCGCGCCATTGCCATCGCTGCCGCCGCCGCTATGAGCGCCGAGAAGCGCCTCTTCATCTACAAGAATGAGCCTGGCTCCGAGGGGAAGGTGCGCTCAGGCACAATGCGTGCTCTTGCATCACGCTCTCGCTTGCTCGCGTCGTTGTTGAGCTTCCTGTGTGCTCGGCACACGTGACTTGCATGGTGCATGGCGACTGAATGACGGACATATGCGATCCTCTTGACGACACGACTAGGTGATGAACCTCAAGCCAAAGGAGAACATTGCGCGGCTCAAGAAGGTCGCGAGCAAGAAGCTCAATGTGAAGGCAAAGCGCGTGTTCCTGCAGAGCGGCGCTGAGATCACAGACGTGGACGAGCTCCAGAACAATGACACGCTGTACATCTCACAGGGCGAGCCATTCTACAAGTCCGTCGGCCACGCGAGCGGCCAGGAGACGTTCCACTTGTCGATCCTCGGCTCTGGTGGCGTCGGCAAGAGCGCTCTCACACTGCGCTTCGTGCGCGACTACTTTGTCAAAGACTGGGACCCGACGATCGAAGACGCGTACCGAAAAGCCATCACAGTTGACGAAGGGCTTTGCATGCTTGAGATCCTCGACACTGCTGGTCAAGACGTACGTTCATTGTCATGTGTTGTGTCTGGCGTGCAATGTGACTGTGGCAATGGTTGCACTGACACACTCTTTCTGTTGTTGTTGCATACGTTGCAGGACTTTGAGTCGCTCCGTGGGCAGTGGATGATGGACAAGGACGGCTACGTGTTTGTGTACAGTATGGACTCGCGCATCTCGCTCCACGTACGTTGCGTTGCTGGACGTCCACAATGGTGTTGCTTGAGCATCTAGTCTGACACACTCACTTGCGTGTTTGTGTATACTTGTCTGTTCGCATGCAAATGCAGGAGTTGCAACCGTTCTTTGACTTGCACTTGCAGATCAACGAGAGCAAACGACCGCTGCCGCCGATTGTGCTCGTCGCGAACAAGAAAGACGTCGTGGACCAGGACCCGAGCAAGTGCCAAGTGAGCACGGAAGAGGGGCGGCGAATAGCGCGTTCGTACAATGCGCACTACATAGAGACGAGTGCGCTCACGGGCGCGAACGTCACTGCAGTGTTCGAGAACTTTGTGCGCGAAGTGCGCAAGAAGAAAGTGCCCAAGCCGAAGAAGAACGCGTGCAGCATTCTGTAAGAGTCTGCCGCTGCCGCGCACGTGCTCAAGACGCAGATATGCAGCGTGCTTGAGAGAGCAAGCAAGTAAGTGAGAGAGAGAGCGTGCGCAGTAGTCGCTGTCTCGCACCGACTGCACGCTCGATCGCTTGTGAGGTGCGAGGTGCACCAGTTTTCCCCATTTCTTTTGTCCAGCAAATACACACTTGTCACTGAGCACTTGTTCGAATTATATATTGGAAACAGTAAACAAGAATCGAATTGCAGTGACACATTTGCAGGACCAGACGCAATTGTATCACTCACGCTCTCAGACCATGGACGACGAGTACGAGTACGAAGAGACCAAGCAGAGCGAGCCGCCTGCTGCGCGTCAAGAGGAGGAGCGACGACTGCTCCGCGAAGCACAAGCGCGTGCTGATGCAGAGTCAGTCGGGTCTACGACAGCACCTACACAAACACCTGAAGCAGCGCCACAAGCAACGACATCAGCAACAGCACCACCAACAGCGCTTGATGTGACGGAAGCGCAGCTCGCGTCGTGCCGCAGTGCGTTGCGGTATCGACTCAAGACAGAGCATCTACCACATACTGACGTAGAAGACACTGAAAGCTCCGTCGCGCAGGTCGAGTTGCTCTTTGAGCGCACGGTGCAGTTTGGCGAGAACCAGTCGGGACTGCTGCTCGGATCCGTCGGCAGTGCAACGCGCGCCATTGTGCTCCAAGCAATGCGCAACTTGCGGCGCAAGCACCGCGCATTCACACACGTCTACCTCAACGGCACAATCTTGCAGAACGAGATCGAAGCGTTCAAAGAGATCACTGCGCAGCTCACGCACAACCGCGCAGTCAAGCATCCTGTGCGTATTTGCTTGCTTGTTTGCTTGTTGACAACAGCAACTACAACGTATGCTCACTCTTCTTGTTGTTGTTGTTGCATTGCTTGCAAACCTAGTCGCTTGCGTACTGGAACATGTACGAGTACCTCAAGAGCTTGCTCGCCGAGCGCGCTGCAGCTGACGAGCCTGTGATGGTGATCCTCGACGCATTCGAGCAGTTTGCGCAGGAGTCTGGCAGCGCAAAGCAGCTGCTGCTCTACAACCTCCTCGACTGGCTCCAAGTACGTACAGTCAGCTCTGTATAGCGACATTGCAGTCCCATCGGACACTGTCATTCACGCTCTGCCTACGTCACGCACTGGACCAGTCAAAGGACATCAAGATGGGCGTCTTGGGCATCAGCGACAACTTCAACGTGATCGACAACCTCGAGAAGCGCGTGCGGTCGCGGTATGTCTCCTTCATACTCTGTGATAGGCGCTCTGGCGATGGACTGACGGTCGACTATGCCTCTTACAGGTTCTCGAGTCTCCAGATCGTCGTGACGCGTCCATCGTTCGAGCAGCTCAAGTCGCTCTTGACTGCATCGCTCACACTCGCGACCGTTGACTGGAAAGTGCTTCCAAACGCTTCTGCACTCGTGCAGCCGTCTCAGGCGTTCACTAGTGCGTTTGACGCTCGTGTGACTGCACTGTTTGCGACACCAAGCGCGTTCCTCGCAAGTCTTGCGTTTGACTACGACATTGGCAAGCCACTTGCGTTCTTCCTGCGCGTTGCAGCCGCTGCCGTCGCGTACCTCTCGTGTGACGCGCCGCTGCTCGACGCCACGCACTTTCAGCGCGCAAAGCACTTGCTCGAGCAAGATCACCAGCTCGCAACGATCGCAACGATCAATGACCACGGCATTGCGCTCATGATCGGCATGAGCCAGCTCGAGCGCGATGGCCAGCGGTACTTTACGCTCGAGATGGTGTACCATCGCTGGCAGCAGTTCTACCGCAAACACGACTTGCTCCACCAACTCCCGACACGGAGCGAAGCGCAGAAAGCGCTCGAGAACTTGCTGCGTCTCCAGCTCGTGAAAGACGCTGGCGATGCGTTCCACATTGGTCGCGCCAAGCACGCGGCACCCGAGTCGCTCCAGCCCGAGTACCGCGTCGTGCACTTGAACTTTGCACCGCGGACGCTCGAAGGCATGATCCGGAATCGGAGCATCGCGTGCTCGACAGCGATGGTCGAGTGGGCAGTCAATGGCGGCTGAAGACGCGAGAGTAGCAGTAGATAGACGACATACTAAGAAGCTGACTGACTGACTGGAATAGAGGACGTGTGCTAGCAATAGCTTCATGTGGCAACGCGGTCTTTGCACACGAGCACTTTGCTAAGACACGCGAAGCAGTGGCAACATGGTCGTGGACGTAGTGCAGAGTGCAAGCGACGATGGCGATGGCGATGCGCAGCAGCGGATGCGGAAAAAGTACCTCGTTGCACGGAGCCACGAGCAGACAAACTCGATCGTTGACTACGTGTGCGTCCTGCATCCTGTCGTTGAGCGAGCGATCTGGCATCATCTCCACTGCCTTACTCTAGCGAGCGCTGCCAATCTGACTGTGCACCTCTTGCTGGCAGGCACTTGTCGGCCACATTGTTGCGGAAAGTGCGCTTTGGGCAGCCGATTGAGCTTGCGATCCAGGTGTGGACGACTGCGCTGGGCGGTGGCACTAGGTCAGACGCTAGGGTCTCACGTCCGATGCGGTCGTGCGCCTGTCTGTGAATGCCTTAGAAGCCGTCGCATGACAAGCAGAAGACGCAGCAGCTCAAGAAGACAAGGAAGACGCTCGACTCCTGGCCGCCAACGCCGCTGGATGCAACTGTCCAGCAGCAGCAGCGCGTGCGACAGAGCGCGAAGCTCAGTAGCAGCAGCAAGTACTTGATCCAGCCTGCGCTGCCTGCAAAGCGCGCGCCGTATCTCCAGTACAACAGTGTCGTACGCTTTCAAGCCACTGATGGCGGCTACCTCCTCATCGAGAGCGACGGGTGTCTGCGCAAAGTCCCGAAAGAGTTCGAGAGCGACCCACGGACGCTCGTGACGCTCTTCCCACGCGACCCAGTTGCGAACATTGGGAAGCAGCCAAAGCGTATTCGATCCGGTGTCTGCGCGTTCCTCGTGCAAAGCTCATCCGCGGCACTTCAGACCGACGCTGGCATCACGCGCGCCGACTCGGACGAAATGATTGAAGGACCAGGGCACTTGGTGAGCGAAGTCAATCGTCACGACAGCTTTGTAGCGCTCGCTGCTACACCTACTGAGCTGCCGTTGCCTCATCGGCACAGTCACCACTCGATGAAGTCGCCGCACGTATCGTTGACGAAGCAGAGCATCCGCAAGAAACAGCTCGAGCGCGCGTTCACACCGGAGACCGAGTCGATGCCAACGACAGTCTGGTGTCTCGTCAAAGTCCTCACGCGCACACTGAGCCGCGATGAGATGTCCGAGACACTTGCAGGCACTGCTGACGCGTACTTTCGCCACGGCGAGCAGTGTCAGCTCTTCCAGAACCACTCAGTCGTCTGCTACGAACTGCAGCAACGCACGAGCAACCGCGACCGCGAAGGACCTCAGCGCTCGCTCCGACCTTCGAGCTCGGCAGCGTCTATCACACAGTCTGTTGATCCAGCCTCGCAATCGCCTGAAGCTGAATCGTCGAGCACTAGTCTCCAGTCGTTCTCACCGTTTTCTGAGTCGCCACCAACATCAATATCATCGCCGACACGAGGAGCTGGGGGCGGGAGTCACTCGATCTTCTCGCACGTGTGGCTCCAGGAAACAGCGCAGTTTGGCTGTGCGTCCCACCCAGCGCGCTGTCAGTGCCGCGATCGCAGTGAGCGTGCCGTGTGGGACAACACGTGGGGCATCTGCGATGTCAATGTTCGCGAGAGCACCGGCAGTACGTCGCGAGCTGCGCTGTCGACGCCGACAGTCCTCGAAAGTGCACATCGTCAACGGCGATCAAGTGCGCGAGCAGCTAGCGCACCAGCGACTCCAGCACTCGGTGTGACCTCGAGTACCCAAGAGAAGCACCAAGATACTAGCAACAGCAGCGAGACGTCGTCGTCTGGAGACGCAAGCGATTCAACAGCGCTGCATGGTAGCGAAGAGGCTCTGCCGAGTGCGTTGACGCGGCAGACGTCGGTCTACGATGTTGCAACGTTCGCAGCGAGAGCGGAAGCGCGGCAAGCGTGTGCTGCGCGCATCATCGTTCGGTTCTTCCAGCGTCTCTATCGCCACGACGTCACGCAGTCGCGCGTCCAGGACTTCTTGCGACGACGGCGACGTCTTACGCACACAGAGCGACACGTAAACACTGAGCTCAGTGCAGCCGAGCAGCTCACGCTCCTGCAGTGCTACAACCCGCAGCTCTACCGCGGCAATGGTCTCTACGAGCGCGGCAAAGGCGCGTCGCCACTGCATCGAGCGCGCCGCGGCATCGCGTTCACTACGTTCACTGACAGCGCAGACGCCGATAGGCAGAAGCTCGCAACGATGAAGTGCGACGTCGCGTACCTCAATCGCGATTGGCTCCGCACGGAGCGCCACTCTGTTGTCCTGCGACGTAGTCTACACACCAACGACAGTGACAATGACATGTACACGCACCGGCCGCTGTCATTGCCACTTACATCGCAGCGGATCGTCGCGAACCGCGCGCGCGAGCACGCGTTCCTCGTTCAGATGAAGATGGCAGCGCGCAAACCGCCGATGTTCCACTTTGGTGGCACGCGACCGCACACTGCGCCACTCGCAGCACTCGATCCGAAGACAGACGCCATGGCGCATCGCGGGCGATAGTGGCGATCTATGACCTCCTGGTAGTAGTGGTGGTGGCGATGCTGTCTACTGCTACGACGATGACGTGCTACGCTTTGACGAGTTCCGACAATGCGGTGCCTAGTACGAGCCACTTGGGCGGCGACCGCCGCGGTGCGCTGCCTGGCGCCAGCTCGAGTGGAATGAAGTGGAACGGCGCGTAGATCCGCACGCGCGCATGGCGCTCGAGCGACAGCTGCGACGCAGTCTGCGACGAGAACGCAACGCGCACGCGCGTGTTCACTGGACACGGCAGCGCAGCCGCGAGTCCAGCGCTCAGGTCGTCGACAGTGGCGTCAAACACGACGCGGTTGCCAGTCTCGGCGCTTTGACGCCGCTGACGTAGCAAGCGCACGACTGTGCTCTCGCGGTCCTGGACGCGATCGAGGCGAAGTCCATCGCCGTCGCGGTGCTGCTGCTCGAGCAGCGTCTGGCCGTGCGCATGAAGCAGCGTGAGGTCGCGCGTGGTCTTGCGGATCGCTCGTGCAATCGCATCGCCGAGCTCGCCGCGGATCTTGCTCGCAGCTGCTGCGCTCTCTGGCTTGAGTGACCGACGACGCGCTGCAGCGGCGTTGGCGAGCTTGGACGGCGAGAAGAACTGCATTTCGAACGCCTCGGCGCGCATCTCGATCGCTGTGTCTGCGATCGCATCGTCTGGCTCGACAGGAGGAGCTGCTCTCTGTGACGCCTGCTCATGTATACAACAACAGCGCCATCGCCTGAGCGTTAGATGCAGCTTCATACGAGTAGCTTCTGGACTTGAGAGAGCGTGGATGTCAGTCACACACCTCATTGCTGCTGCGGTTCATCGTCGTCTGTGCGTGCGACGGCGAGCGCTCGTCGCCCATCTCTTGCTTTTGCTGCGAGAGCATCGTCGCGCGCATGAGGACGTCAGTGAGTCGGCGCTTCGGTGGCGCACGGGGCGAGTCGCCAGCGTCGTCTTGCGTCGTGCTCGGCTGCGAGTCCATCGAGAGCGACGACCTGGATGAGCAGATCGACATCCGTCCATATGCATAGGCGTTAGTGCATGCAGACAGATCCGTCTCTGACTGATGCCACTTTCATAACAAGCACACGCACGCACCGGCGCATAGCTGGTGCAGATGTCCGGCCACTGCGCTTTGTACCAGTCGCTTTGCGGCGACTCGAGAGTGCCTTTGCGGTCGAGACACTCGAGCGCTGGCTCCAGCGCGATGGACGCGCATCGGCAGCTTCAACAGTCGCATGTGCTGTAGTTGGCTTGAGGCTCGGAACACGCGCGCTTATGGGCGGCGGGTGTGCACTCGACGTGCGGCTGACTGCCACTGAACTGCGAGGACGCTCCTGCGATGCTGTCACACGCATCGGTGGCGACGCGCTCTTGGTCTTTGCGATCGGCTGTGAGCTCCCAGATGAGACGAGCTCGGCCTCGTGGTCGTCGACGTCACTTGCATCGTCAAAAGCAAAAGCGTTGCCGTCGTCATGCTGCGACTGTGGCTGTGTACGCGGCTGCAAGAGCGACGCAAACGGGTTTGCATTGTCGTCGTCGGACTCGCGGTCGTCGCCATCACTGGCGTCTAGCGATGGGAGATTGAGCGAGCCACGTGTGAATAGACGCCATGTCAATGGTCACTTGTGACGTGATGCTACTGCATCAGACGCTGCTAAGCAGCAGTAGATCACGACAGTACAAGCACACGACGTACCGAGCTGGAGCAGCGACGTGTGCTGGAAGATCTCTTTTGGGCGATGCAGCACTGCGCTCGTGCTTGTAGCTGTTGCTGCGCCAGTGGCGGCTACTCGCTTGAATGTAGTTCCTGTTGCTGTTGCTGTCGAGTGGCTCTTTGATGCAGCAGGTTCTGCGTTTGGGCGCGCAAGGAGCTGCATCGCGCTGCGTCGAGAGCCTGCATCGAGGTCGTAGAACACAGCGCGCTCGCTGCTGTGGTCCGCGCCATCGTCGACAAGGCCGCGCCGCGCGCGACTGCCGCCACTGCGCTGCATAATGCGAAGTGCGTGGTTGAATTGACCGACAGCGCGCGAAACGTAAGTTTCCTCGCTTTTGTCACTATCAAGGTATAGTGTGATGAGGAAACAGTTCACAGCAACAACGACAAGAGAACGCGAGAGCGCACGACTCGATGAGCACACCAGCAGCACAACTGCACACTAACTGCCTGTAAGTTGCGACACAAAGAGAGAGAGAGAGAGATGAGAACGATGCAGGCGCTGTGGTTGTATCATTGCGCTTCGAGTAGAGTCGAGATGCGTCGACACTTCTATCCAAGCCGAGCGACAACTTCTAACCAGTTCAGGCGCAAAGGACGAAGGCAGTGCGGCTGTCGAGACAGCAACCAGTCGAGTAGGTCCTGGAGGAGTACGATGCGAGCTCTACGATTGCTTCGGACTGTTCCAACATGTCGGGTCGAGTCGAGTCGAGTCGAGTCGATGAACTCCCTCAGTTTCGTCACGTCATCGCCCCACCGAAATCTTGGAACTGTGTTATCACGATCATGTGAAGTGTTCCTCTCAAGTTCGCTGTGGTTGCACCACCACTTGCTCGTGTTGCTCATGGGCGTGAACATCGCCGTTCACGAGCGCTGTTGATTATGCAGGACAGGCGGGTGCCTCGACCAGCGAGCGGCAGTGTCGAGACCCGAAGAGTGTCTCGCACTCGTGGGCATCCAGTCGCTGGAGCACACACACACTCACTACCAATGTCCTGCAACTCCAATTGCTGCAACTCCTATCAACCGACAACATCCAGCCAGACGATACACAGCCCAAGTGCACGACAGCAAAGTAATCTTGATCAGCGCTCAAGCGCCATGTTTGTGCGTGGCGCCTCCGTCAAACGCACCAAGCAAGCAAGGGTCGTAGCACACCACAGCGATTGTTCGCGAGCACTTCGCGCTGGAACCTGCCGTACGCATGTGGAGTGCACAGCTCCTCGATAGCCAGTCGTCCACTTTTGTCTTGCTTCGTGCTCGCGTCTGTACTTGATAGTCGCTTGCCTCGACACTGTTCGCTCCGAGTCTTGATGGTCGAGCTTCGCGCTCCCACTTGACTTGTCACAACCTCATCTCACTCCGAGCAGCCTGCCTGAAGTGAAGACACTGAAGTCATTTCTGCTTTTGAGTGCAGACTCCAAGAGCGACTGCATCATCACGACTGCTCCAACCTACTGCTGCTACTCGCTCAAGACGGAGCTGCAGCTGCTGTACGTGTGTGTACGTTTGGATGCGTGGGAGTGCGATGCGTCGAGTCTTGCTGCTTGCGACTTTGCGTGTGTGTGTGTGGATGCATGGCGTCGAATGGAATGAGCATGCGTGTTTGGCGAAACGAGCGCTCGCAGCGCAGAGCGCTCGTGCCAACGCGTGTGGTGCAAACGAGAGTAGAGGATGAGGAATCGAACTGGTGCCGACATCGTCTGATCATGTTGAACATTATGACGTCCAAACACACCGATCTGAGATCCACTCTCATCACCAGCCTTGCGTGTGTGTACATCGAGTCGAGTCGTCAAGCGGGCGCTCTCATTCGCACTGTGTTTGAGTGCTCCGTGTGTGCAACAGGTGCATCCAGAGCTCGAGTTCGAGAGAGAGGAAGACCTCCTGCATCGAATCGTCGCCTGGTGACGTCTCAGTGATTCGAGCTCGAACACCTCCATCAAGCGCTGGAGTCATATGAGACCACTGGCTGTCGTGAACAGTGTTCGCTTCCGTACGACTAGCTTGAGACGGATGACTGGCGGTGAGTCGACTCAACGCGTCCTCGTTTTCAGTTGACGTCTTAAGCTCTCTACTACCACCACCACCACTACTCACATGCACAGACGACCTCGATAACGCAGACCAATCTAATCCAAACGACCTTCCGACATTACGCATGCGCTTCACGTACTGAGCTTGCACGGACCGACTCAAAACAGTCGCGCGATCTGGTCAGCCAAGTCTTTGCTAATCCAGTCATCACGACTCTCGACCATTACTCGACTGCACACGCGGTCGTCCGACTTGAAGACAGCCCGTTCTTAGTAGCGACATCTCGACTATTTCGGTCGTCTTGTGTCGCCTCTCCTCTTGCTGAGCGCGCGGCGCATACAGCCCACACATCGAGTGACCGAACACGCATTCATTCGAGCAAAAGCCTGGCTGTGGTTGTGACGCACACACGACGCTGTACATCGCGGACAGCGCAGGCTCACCACCGCGTACCGATGCGCACCACAAGGACGAAGGCAACGGTGCATGTGAGTGCGGGTCCCGATGCGCCGACACCTCCCGCGCACATGAGTCCAAGCCCCGATGCGCCGACGCCACGTGCTTCGTCCGACAAACTCGACCGGGTCTACGCGTTTGGATCGTGTCCTCAGCTCGACATCGGCAATCGCACTGGTTCGATCCATACCAAGCAGCTAGTCGCACCTGGCACAACTGGTTCCTCAGCCAGTCCGCGCGAGCGCTTCCGTGACGTCTTTGGACCGCTCGGTGTCCCGATGGTGCTCTGCTTCTTCTTCGCTGCTGTCGTCTCATTCAGCTTTGCGGCAATGCAACTCTTCCCGCTCGACGCCATGAACCTGCTCATGGGCACAAGTGACCTCGACAACGGACACTTCTGGATCGCCGCCGAGCCGCCAACACACATCACGATCCTCGCTGCTATTGTACTAGCGCTCTTTGGCGTCGGGTACATCTGGCTGATCCTGTTCATGGTGTTCTTTCGACCGCTCGCGAAGACAAGCTCCGGTAGTGCAAGTGATGCAGTGGCGGATGGAGTTGTCGGGTCATTCCCACGCACACCGTCCGAGATGCTCCTCGCCATGAAGCAGGCACACAAGACAAAGTCGGTCATACTCAACCGGATCGCTGCGGTTGATCGCGCGACACAGAGGTATGTCAACGGGTACATCGCGATTGGACAGCGAAAGCACTCGCGCTGGCGCTACATCTTGCAGTGGCTCGATCGCACGAAGCGCAAGGAGTTCACAAGCTTCACCGGCGTGTATCATCACTACTACGTACGGTTTCGTCTTCGTCCAGGACATCAACGCTATGAATGACGGATTGATGTGCTAACACTGCGCTGCTACGACGTTCCAATGCACTGCAGATCGTGTTCTTCGACATCCCAAAGCTGCTGCTCCACGCACTGAACCTCCGCGACTTCTTGGCGCAAGGCTTCCCAGTGCCGACCGTCCTCTTCTACGCAACGCTGCTTGGTGCGAACGGACTCATCGCGCTGCTGCGCTTTCAGCCCCGCGCAATCGACCGCAAGTGCGTCGCCACGCGCATGTCGCTCCTGTACGCAACGGTCGTTTTGATGATGCCTCTTGTGGCGCTCAAGAGCGTACTGATACTCATGTCCACACTCTAATCTGCGCATGTGCCGACGTGTTCACAGCTTCGACCTGTTCTTTGCCGTCTTTGCGCCGTACGCGGTGCTCCTGTACGCGTACTTCAACTTCCATCTCGACCGAGCGCTGTTCCAGATCCGAGAAGAAACACTGACACCTGGAGCGTTCGGGCGTATGGCGCGCTTGTTTGCCGACCCGATCGAGATCGCAGTCTTCCGTCTCGGGTTTCAGAACCTCCAGCTCCTGACGCTTGGACGCATCTTCACCAAGTGTTTCCTGAACGTCCTTGGACTGACGAAGTGGCACCAGATTATCCGGCACTTGGTGCGCATTCACGACGAAGATCGTCAGCGCACAGCATCCGAGATCGCGACGCTTCCAAACCGATACCACTCGCGCACACACACTTGGATCGCTGTCGTCGTGGTCATTTCAGCAATGACTGCGACTGGGATCGGCGTCTCGCGGTCGATTGCTTCGAGCATCGCAAACTGCGCGCCGTACTCGCAGTGTGGACTCGTGTCGTACCGCTGGCGCTGGACCCACGATGACTTGTGTCCGTGTCTCGCCTTCATTGACCGCGACGATCTCAAGGCAAAGACGTACAGCGAGTGGGTGGACCCGCCAGATACGTCACGGGCGCTCGCACAGCTGGCGAAGAGCGGTCTCCTCAACACGGTGCAGATCATCAACCGCAAACTCGTTGAGCTTCCGATCGAGCTGCTCGAGAACAAGAACCTGCGCTATCTGTAAGTGCTGTGATGCTGGCTGATACGGCGATGCATATGTCTATAGTGTGAGCTGACTGACTGACGCTGTGTGGATGCTCATCTGCTACTGATGCTGCTGAGCAACAGGATCCTCATCTACACCAAGACGAAGCGCATTCCAGACTGGGCAAAGCAGTTCACGTCGCTCCAGTACCTGTGCGTGCACTCAAGTCACCTTTGATGTGCATATCGTCTGCTTCGCTCTCGCCACTTGCAGCTGACTGACTGACATGGCGTCATGTGTCTCTGCTACTTGCTCAGACACATTGAAGTGAACGTCGTGGACTCGGATCTGGAGTACCTCCCTCCCGATCTGTTTGAATACATGAGCAACATGCGGCTACTTCGCATCGGACGCGGCGCGAGGTTGACAGAGTTGCCGTCGCTGGCAGGACTGAACAAACTCGTGACGTTCATTGTCACAAGCATGTACAACTTGCGCGCGCTCCCGAGCTTCGACGACCTCACCGAGCTCTCGACACTATTTCTCCTCGACATGACGCACGTGCCGACGCTCCCATCGCTGCGCAACGTGAAGAAGCTCAAAGCGTTCTCGCTCTCGCGCCGCAACGAGATGTGCTGCAACGGCTTCATCACGGGCAAGTGCGACCTCACAGACTTCCAGTGCAAGCCGCGTGTTGGCGAGCCTGCGGTCAAGTGCATCGCGGATCAGATCCCAGCAGCCGACTTGGCGCGCATCTCGAGCGCCAAAGGAGTCGTCTGCGCCAAGAACCTCACGATCGACCTCGCCGAAGTCGACGTGACAGTAGCTTCGAGCGACATCGCGTGCGGTGGTGTGCTGTACAAAGAGTGCTACAACGGCGAGCGGCGCGGCATGTGCTACAACTCGCGCATGCAGGTGATCGCGTGCGACTTTTTCGGTGACGTGGAAGCCATGCGGCGCTTAGAGATCGCAAGAGGCGTTGGCGACAAGTGCGATCCGGAAGTCGAGGCGTGGCTCGGATGCCCTAGCACATAGATATCGTAAGCGAGCGAGTGTAGGATCTAGAGTGAAGACAACCAAGTTCAGTCTTTCTGCGGTGTACGAACACGATCGACTCAAGCTGCTTGGATGTCTGATGCGCTTCGAGGTGGCAGCGTAGACAAGTGCCGTTGTCCACAAACTTGACGCGTGCTCTGTAGGCGACAAGCACGCAGTGAGAGTGTCAAGAGGATCGATAGTATCCGAGAGCATCCAAGTCGAGTCCTGAAGGGTTCCCACAGGTGCACGAAGCACGAGACTCAAGGCTCCTATGGCATGCTCTAATGTATGAGCCAGGACGAGGCACGACTACACACACGAGATCAGATCAGCTCCTCTATCGAACGAGCAGTACATGCATGCGAGACACCGAACATGGCAAAGAGCTG
>JAASFL010000678.1:0-14665 GCA_023333735.1 Globisporangium takayamanum
GTGCATTAGGAGCCGCGGCGAGCAGCGCCGCGAGCAGCAGCAGGAACCAGGACTGCATTTTAACTCAGTTGCAAATTTGCCTTCAAGTACTCAAGTCTCCTTCTTCTTCCTCCCTCCAAGTCGGGACGCTTCCTCAAGACACACAAGCGTGCAAGCCGTGTTCTAGGGACTGTTCAGGGAACAGCGCCCTTCTACAACATCACACCAGGAAGGCGAAGGGGGTAGCGACAACCTGCGTGGAGCCAGATCCAGGCACTCACACCAGCACACAAAAGCGCCACCAAGCACTGACTCAGTTTGGACAATGTCCCTCACAATGTGTATCCCTTTCTTCAAGTTTTTTCAGATTGGGTCGAGAGATATAGCAGTGCCAGCCAACACTTTCTCCAAGCCGTAGGTCAAAACTTTAATGTTTTCAATCACTAACTCTCTCACTCTAGTCTTTCGCTCTTTCTCACTCGTTCACAATCGCACTCTCGCGTGCACTCAATAAGGAGGCCCGGCCTCACTTCAGTTCGGGCAAGCAGTCAGAATGGAGGACCATCACCTAGCCAAGACATTCAACAACTCAAGCACTACTGCTACTACTTACTGTGACGGCGACTCACTAAGCTACTCGACTAAGATTGTGACTCCTCGGTGATCTGTTTCGGGCTCACCCACGAGGCATGCCACGTTTAGGAACCAGCGCGCTTGTTTTTGTGTGACATAGCACATACTGGGCGCCTTGATGCCTTGGAACCAGTAGTAGTGTGTGTGGCTGGCCTGCGTGGAAGTCGTGGATTGTCCGAGGGTCGTACGCACTCCTCATTGCGTCTCTTGAGCGTCTCGGATGCAGCAAACCGAGAGTAGTCGAATCGAGTACTGCACTGTCCTACCGAAGAGCAGACGGACGGTGCAGTTCGTATCGCTACCAGCAAGTATTGGACCATGCCACTGGACAATTGCGAGCCCCAACTGCTCGTAGAACTGCTCTCTCACGTGCTGAACGCACGGCGCGTAGATATGGACGCCATGCACGTAGATCGTCGCCGCCATCCAGTCCCTAGTCCACAGATCTTCGCGCCACGGATGCGCCACGACGTTCCAGAAGAGCATGTTGACACCTGTTGCACGACCGGATGGAGGCCATAAGTTGCTGCTGCCTTCGCCGCTTGTCACACTGTGTCAGTACTGAAGCGACTCGATGTCACCTTCCTCGACACGTGTCTCCTGTAAGAAGACAATATGTGTTTCCGCCTCTCTGAGCCGTCTAAACTATGGTGTGAGTCAATGTGGAGCTTTTGCGAAGCCGAGCACATTCTGTGTCAGCAGTTTCATCGGCGACGGTCCGTTGTGCGTACATGTGTGCGGCAAACGTGTTGGTTGACCTTGCGCTGGGCTCAAGTGCGAATCTCGCATCGTAAGTGAGCGCCATGGACCCATCAGAACGACGTTGCTCCGATTGCGCCACTCGTGCACGACACTTGCACCGTGCGCGCTGCAGAGGCATCGAGTTTTGTTATCACAGCAGAGCAGAGAGAGGTCGGTCTTCATGCGCACGAAAACACACCATTCGCGCACAACTTACATGTTGAGCTCGTGTTGAACTGTCGCGACTGCGATTTCTAAATTTCTAATGTTGGTTCTTAAAATTTAACCCTCTCAAATGTGATCGTGCCTCCTCAAACCTCCAGATGACATTCGACATAGCCTCGCAACGTTGAGAGACATGTTCGTCCTATACTTGTAACGGGGTACACAAGCTGTGGTTATGTGATAATAACCCAGCCTTGCGGAATTACAATTCACGCACTTCTTTTAAAGCCAGCCTGAATTGGCGGCAGCTCTTATTGGCTAATATCCCAGAATATTATCCAATCAGTAACGCAGGACTCTTAGAGCCACTCATATTTTAGTTAACTTAGATTTAGTATTGCATACAAAGGTCTAGAGGCTCACACCAAAGGGTGGAGCCGCACATCCCACTCAAATGAACAGTTACAATTTGGAGCACTCAAACCAAGTGTCCTGTTTTGCTTCCGTCGTTACGACTGGAATCCTTGCGGAAGGTGTCCACACACGCTTCCTCGCAAAGGTGCTGCGTAACTCGGACACGTCCGGTTACAGGATCAGCACACGTCAGCACAGTTTGTTTAGTAGATACGATAGGGAAGGCAGCAAGTGTAGCAGAAAGTAGCAGTAACGCAGATTGGCAGTAGTATCGCGGTTTGTACGTCTGTTTACTCACCTTCAAGAACACAACCGATCCTTTATGACAGCAGGGATATGGGCTCCATGTCGCTCGTGCGCATATCTGGCGGCGTCCCGCGATGCGCAGCGCATCGCGCGTCTGCCAATGCCATTTGCTGAGGCCACCGACTTCACGTACTACATCAAAGCATAGGAGATCGCTCAAAGTCGCGCTTTTTGTCCCGTCATCAGCTCGTGTGGGACCAACTTCGTGCTCGTGTGTCTTGCAGAGTTGTACGCGTACGACTGGATTCTCGTCCCAATTGTCTTGCTGCTCGTTCCCGTACACCGCGACCATGTCTTACCATGTGCAATTGTACCGCTCAACCAAATCGAGTAGGTTCGCTCGGTATGACACGGACTTTGACTGCTTTGCTTGCAGGTACTGGATGAGGTAAGAGATGATGTAACCGGCTTTGACCAAGTAAATTGAGTAGAGCGTATAACTTGGCGTTGATCACGTCCGTAGAGTTCATGTTCATCGTTGGCTTGTGTGTCATCATCTTTTCGTTCAACTCGATATTTTGGCGAAAATCGTACAATATGGCAAATGCGATAATCTCAAAGATCCGGATAAACGATTCGTTTATCCGGTGTGGCATGGGCATTGCGTAGTCCACACAATGCCTATGCCACATCATTTTACACTACGCATAAACTCATACAGGAAGATAACCTAATTTTTAGGTTACGTTATTTTCACCTTTTTTATCTACAGCGAGTCAATTCCAACGCAGGATTATACTTGGACTTTGTATGTGTATGTTCAGAAGGGCCTTTTCTGAACAATTTGATACAAACGCCAAGTCAGTGCAAAAACCTCGCTTTCGTCTCTATGTGTACGAAACCCTGGTTCGGGCTACATACAGATTGCAAGTCAAACACGATTCGGCACTTGTTTTTCGCACTATCGAACGCAAACAGGATTCGGGTCAGCATAGTTCAGGCAAGTGTAAACGCGTTCGGGCGCTCTCAGTCTCGATCACAACTCCTCCCACATCGTGAGCTCTCGTCTCGTGAGTTCTCTCGTGACGACACGAACGACAGACACACGTACGCGTGTGAGCGAGCGAGCACCTCGACGCACTTGGGCAACAACAGTAGTGCGCGCGCGTGCCATCTACACGCCAACACACGAACAGCAGCGTCGCCGCAACAGCCGCGGAACTCACACACGACTCGCTCGCGAAACCACTTTGGTCCACGCAGGCATGAGCGCACCAATTGACGACCTGCTCTACGGCGGCGACGACTCGGGCGACGAAGACGACATGAACGGTACGTTGCTCTCTATACTGTGCTCTGCTACAGTAGCGTGCGTGCGCGTGTGCGAACGTATCGCTTCCAGCGATAGCGATCGCGATAGCACAAGAGAGCGAGAGAGCGAGAGTTAACGAACTGCGCATTGTATCTACGACCGACTCGCTGGTGTCGCAGTCGCTGCAGTGCCAATGCCAGCATTTGGCTCAGCACCACTGCTGCCTGTTGGTGCTGCACCGCTTGCAGCGCCTCTTGCAGCGCCAGGTGCGCTTGGCGCAAAGCCACTCGCTGCTGTCGGGACTGTGCTCAGCGCTCCAGTCGGCGGTCCAGTCGGAGCACCAGCGAGCGTCGTCGGCTCCGTGCCGCTCAGTAGCGCCGGTCTCAGTGCAAAAGCAGTCGTCACTGCGCCGCTCACAGCAACAGCAACGACAACGACAACAACGCCAGCAGCAGCAGCGCCAGCGACTGCGATCCGACCGCCTCCAGCTGTGACTGGCGGCGCAGTGCCTGGCTACGCACCGACTGCACCGAAGCAGGCACCGGGGTCCGGCCAGCAAATGTTCCAGCAGATGTTCGCGCTGCTCAAGCAGATGCTCTCGCCCGAGCAGTACGCGACGTTCTACACTGAGATGCGCAATGGCAACGGCGTACGTCCACGTGCGCTTGCGTGAGGACGAATGCGCGTCTCTCGTACCATCCATAGACTGACTGACGGATCGCCAATGTGGCTGTGGCTGTACGTGATCCAACAGAACGACATCAAGTCGATCGTCGACATCATCAAGCGCATCGCAGGCGACGCGATGTTCTCAAGCTTGATCCAGAAGCTCGACCTCACGCGGTCGTTCCCAACGACCACACCAGTGCGTCCTCTGCTGTCCATCGATCTGTCTGTCTCGTGTAGTAATGTGCGCCTTGCTGACACTTGTGCTTGTGCTCTCTTACAGCAGGCGCCAGCTGCCAACGCAGTCAAGAGCGAGCCGCAGACAGCAGCAGCAGTCGCAACGCCTGCAGTCGCAACAACAACAGCAGCACTATCAGGTGGCGCACCGGTCGCGACGCCGTCAACGCTCACTAGCGCGCCGACGAGCGCAGGACAGACGACACCGTCAGCTGCTGCAGTGCAGCGACCGACGCTTGTGCAGACGACCAAGTCGCCAGTTGGACTAGCGACTGCTAGCGATGGCAGCAGCGCTGCAGCAGCAGTGCCAGCAGCAGCAGTTGGCGCTATCAAGCCCGAGCCAAAAGCACCAGTCACGACAGCAACAGCGACGACAACTACAACGCCGTCAGCGAGCAGCGCTGCTGGTGTCAGCACGACTGCGTCGCCGTCGACTGGGAGCAAGAACGAACAACAGCTCGAGAAGATCGAGTTTGCCAAGAAGCTGCTGTCGCACGCTGCGACGTGTACGCTCACGTCTGGCGTGTGCCAAGTGACCAAGTGCGACGACGTCCGACGCGTGTTCAAGCACAGTGTGTCATGCGGCGGCGCACGGAGCTGCTCGCACTGTGAGCAGCTCAAAGGACTCGTGAAGTACCACGCTCGGGAGTGCGCAACGGCTGCGAGCGAGCACTGCACGATCCCATTCTGCGACGGTCTTCGGCGCGCGTACTTGTCCGCCGCAGCGGCGCTCGCTGCCAAGTCCAAGGCGTCATCGTCTGCTGATGCGAGCAGTGGAGCGAGTCTCCACGTCATGAGCGACGACGACGACGACAACACGCCGCTGTCGTCCGCTGTGAGCAAAGCGAAGAAGAACAACTCGGCCAAGACCAAGTCACCAAAGGCGTCGCCGACTGTGCGAGCGACGACTGCGTCGCCAGCACCAACTGCGTCGGCTGCTGCCAAGAAGAAAGCAGTAGCAGCGCCAGCGGCTGCGTCCAAGCCGTCGACACCAGCGACAACAGCAGCGACCACCTCTTCTGTCAGTACGACAACAGCGTCAGCAGCAAAGCAAGCGCCAGCAAAGCCAGCAGTGACTGCGAACATGACGGTCGAGTACGGTCGCTTGCTCCAGCTCATCTTGCACGTGCAAAAGTGCACAGCGTCGGTCTGTCCAGTCGGCGACGAGTGCACTGAGGCAAAGACGCTGCTGCGCGAGATCAACTCGCCGAATGCGCCGGTGCGTAGTCGCTCCAACAGTGTTGTGTGTGGCTATAGATCGATGGCTAACTGGTGATGTGGCCGTCGCTCACACATGCTCTCTCTCTCTCTCTCTCACACACACGCTGACAGCCGCGCGCCAAGACGTACAAGCAAGTGTACTCGCACTACAAGGTCTGTCTCGCGAAGAACAACACGGGGAACTGTCCAATGTGCAAGATCGGACTGCGGCCGATCCTCCCAGCACCGAGTGCGACCGAGTCGAGTCCACTTGCATCGCCGGCTGCGACGTCAAGTAGCGCTGCGAGTGCATCAACGAGTGTCACGTCGCCGTCTGCTGCTGCATCTAGCAGCAAGCGGAGCAACAGCACTGTCACGCCGTCGCCGCGGTCGCCGTCCAAGAAGCAGCGCACAGGCGGCAGTGGCAATAGCCGCGTAAAAGCTGCACCGACGTTGCCAGACCCGGCAGCGCAAAGTGGCGGCGCGTCGGACCAGCCGGGCCATGACTTGACACAGGCGTCAGTCGCGGACATCCGGAAAGAAGCCGACGTGCTCACGCACACGGGCATGGACTTGAGCAGCGAGCGCCGGACCATGATGACCGACAGTGCATTGCGGCGCCGCGCTGCTGCTGCTGCGCCAGTCGAGCTCCTCGCATGTAAGAAGGAGGAGTGGCTCGAGAAGGACCTATTTAACTCGAGCACGCTCCGGCGCGAGATGAGCGCTGCGGCGCGGCGCTTTGGCGTCTCGCTCGGTGCGCATACGAGCGACGTCATGGCGTACGCACTGCACGAGTACCTCAAGCAAGTGATGGAAGAGATGGTCGAAGTCGCTCAGCAGCGCGGCGACGTTGCTGCGCACGCGCTTGAGCAGTACCAGAAGAGCCAAGACGACGACGACGCCGTGAGCAAGTCGGTCGAAGTGACGTCGACCGACATCTTGCGCGTGAGCTGCGAAGACGCGTTCACGCGCTTGCGGCAAGAGGACCTCGCACTGCGGACGCAGCTCTTGGAGGACGCCAAGCGCGAAGAAGCGGCGGAGAAAGAGCGCGCGAAGAAGCGGAAGAAAGTGGACCGGAGCAAGCTGAACCAAGAGGAGAAGGACGAAGCCGAGATGGACATTGAAGAGCTCGCGGTGAAAGACTTGAAAGACCGACTGCTCCAAGAGGACAAGGACGGCGTCGTGCGCGTCGACGGTCGCGTGAACGAGAGCATCTCGGGCAAACTCACGCGCCGGCTGGACCACCAAGTGACCATGGAGGACGCCGCGTACTGGCTCCAGAACCAAAAGCCGTACATCCCGTCGAAGCTCTTTGTGCGCGCTGAAGCCGCGCGGATCGTGACCAAGTCGCTGCTGTAGACAGTCAGACAGTCTGATGGCGAGGCACACAGCAGCAAGCAGTAGCAGCGTCTGTGGACTGGACCTCGCGTGCGCTGCTAGGACAGACAGACCGACCGAGAGACAGACAGATAGGTAGACCTCCTCGAATCCCATCCCATCCAGCACATGAGGCGATGACGTGGACGTCCTCGGTTCATCTGGATGTGTGTATGTGTACTCGACAGCTGGGGCGTATGATGGCCGCTCACTCAAAGCGCGAGTGGATCTTGACTTCACCTTTGAGCTTCTCCGGGATCGTCACGGGACGGAACGCGTAGATGTCGGACATGATCACGGCGCTGCCTGGGATGAGCGACGAGTCGGCGACAAAGACGTCGTCGCCATTGCGCACTTCGACAAAGTGCGTACGCTGCTTCACGCCTTTGGACTTGACTTTTGGCGGCGACGGCTGCGACCGACCGCTCTTTGGGTCGAGCGCCATATCGACGCCCATGTACAGCCCTTCGCCCGTCTCGACTGCGATGTGGTACGCGTGCCACGGACACTTGACGGTCACCTTGCCGCCCATCTCTTCAATGTCGCCGTTCACGAGCGGACCGCCGTGGTCTAAGCACATAGTGGTGCATGACCAGACGCTCGTGAGTCCATTGCAATGTCTCGACTAGCGCTGGATATACGCAGTTAGGAATGCACATGTGCACACGTACGATAACAGGCTTGGTCCATGCAGTAGAGCTGGCCGTTGAGGTGGAGCAGCATGACACTGCGCTTGGTCGACGGCAGCAGCACGCAGCGCCGTCCGCCGTCTGGAATCTCGTGCAGCTTGCACACAAACTCAAACGACAGGAGCTGGTCGACTGCAGCCTGCGCTTGTGCTGTAGCCTCTGAGGCTGCGTCTGGAGCCTCCATCGCCACGCGTCTCTGTCTGTCTGTCAATGCGCGCGCGTGCAGAGGCTCTGCTTCTGCGCTTGCCGGTGGTGCTCTTCTTGATGCTCTTGATGCACTTGTGCTTGTCATGTGTGACAGCAGAAACATCCAGACTTTTAGGAGAAAATATCAGTTAATCTATCGGATGATTTGAGCACAATCCCTCACATAACGGATAGTGAAATAAATCGGACTGGCTCCAGACAGGTAGTGATGAAAACAAGGGACGTAGCACAACCGATCGAGCACGACTGATAGAACGACACAGTGCGAGGATGACGGACGATCGGGAGTCGGTGGCCGCGCAGGAGCGCCTCACGCGCGTGAGCCGCATGCGCACGCTCTCTGCGATGCTAGACGACGACGTCGACGACGAGCTCCCGCCTGAGCTCCTCGCGATCTTCACGCAGAGCAGTGCAAAGCTCAAAGCCGCAACTGCAGCCGCAGGAATCAGCACTGCTGACGGCGACAATGGCGACGACGACGACGAGAATGATCCAACGAACGACTTGCTCTGCGTCGAGTGCCGCGCGCACGAGTCTGAAGTGTTCTGTGAGCAGTGCCACGACTACTTTTGCGAACTCTGCTACGGCGGACAGCACCGCAAAGGCAATCGCAAGACGCACACGTTCCAGCCGCGCATTGTCAAGCCCGAGGCGACTCCTTCGACTGCTCCACAGCCAGCAACCGCTGGTGCTCGTGACACGCACATGCGCCGCAACGACGACGAAGACGACGACGACTCGAGCGAGGTAGGCACTGCAGTCGATCCCTCACTATCTCGTTAGTCTGACTGTCCTTTGGACTCTACGAGCGACCCTCACGCTGTTCATGTCCATCATGGCACTGCCTCCCTCTTCTTCCTCCTAACAAACTGCGCTCGTAGGACGACGACGACGACAGCGACGACCTCGAAGGTGATGCGCGCAGTAGAGCTCGTCCTGCTGCTACATCCGCTTCGCCTGCGCCTTCGCGCCGCAAACACTCGCGTAACACCATCTGTGACGTGCTCGGGCGTTTCCTCTTAGGTGCGAGCTACCCGTACGCATCCGCGCCTGCGCGTCTTGAAGCCACCGCAGCTACTGCGTCATCGACTGCAAACGCACCGAGCAGCATGCTCGAGCGCGCCAAGTACATCCCTGTGCGCCTTACGTACGAAGAGCGCAAGCTCTTGCGGACGCTCGAAGCCGCGCTCTGTGTGAGCAACTACACCGACAAGCTCGACACGCCAGCGTTCGTCGCGCCAGCAAAGCGCGTGCGCATGCAGCTCCAAGACATCTGCGGCTTCCTCACGGGCATCGCCGTCGCGTCGGACTACAAAGCCGGTCAAGCGGTGCTTGAGGAGAAGAACTTTAGCGACCACAGTGCGTTCTACCAAGAGATCTTTGAGCTCGGACGGCGGTACAAGATCATGAACCCCGAGAAGATGCGCGGTGAGTACGGCAAACTCATGTACTTGCTCCAAGACGCCATGAGCCCCGAGATCCAGGACCTCCTCGGGTTCTCGTGCCACCAAAAGATCCGGACTGTCTACGACGTCTTGGCCGACGCAAACGCCCTTGGTGTCCTCACGGACGCCAAGATCGAGCTCGCAACGATGGTTGTTGCGCCAGATGGCAAGTCCCGCCCGCAGATCCAGCGCCAGATCAAGCTCAAAGAGAGCGCGATCCGGTCGATCAGCACCGAGTACGCGACGCGTGAGCTCTCGCGCGATGCGATCCAGCAGTGTCTCTACTCGATCGCAGACAACAACTACCACTTGTACTACGAGCGCGACCCGATCGACCGCATGATTGCACTATTGACTGCGTCGTTCTCGCCTGAGTCAGAGACCGCTGGCGCTTCGCTTGCGATCGTGAGTGGCAATGACGGCGCGCGCCTCTCGCACTCGCACGCGCGGCAGTACCACTACGTCCTGCAGTCGCTCACGCTCTGGCGCGAGCTTGCGCACGACATGTTTCGTCTCTGGTGCCTCACTGACGACGACTTGCTCGCAGACGGCACGCCGTACGCGCTCGTGGACACGGGTCAGGGCTTGCACCGCATCCAACCGGCGCCGCGCGTCTCGCGTGCGATGCACGTGATCCTCCACACGACGCAGCGCCGCTTAGCGTCCTGGGTCGGCTCGAGCGTGATCCACCTCGGCGACAAGAACGTCCCGAACGCGCTCATGTTCATTGACAAGTACACGCAAGTTGGCCACATCTTGCGGCCGATTGTCAAGACTGTCGACAGCATCGACAGCCTCTGCGCGAGCTCGAGCGGCTTGAACTCGTACATCAGCAAGACGTTTGGCGGCGCCGCGGCGCTCAAGCGCGCGATCCTCGCCGACTTTTTCCGCGAAGCGTTCGACGGCAGCGGCGCCGACAACTTCTTTGAAGCCGGCTCGTGCATCGACGGACGCCTCACGAGCGCCTGGAACTGGTGCTCGAACCTCCACAAGAAGCCGTTCTTCCCAGTCTTCAAGCTCGCGGGCTTTGTCGGCTTTGACGGCAAGTTTGGCTAGGAGCGTCCAATGGTTTGATCGATAGCAGGATGGATGGATGGATGGATGGACACCCACCAGAGCGAGGACCGATGGGTTGGTTGGTGGTTGCTGCTAGGACTGTGGACGTACGAGGACGCTTGTCGTCTAAGACAGAGCGCTTAAGGCTGTTGGCCATAGAGAAGCGATGCGAGGAAGACGCTGATGCCGCTGTCTTAGGTCTATGCGTCTTGCGAGATCGGTAGCCATTGCTGTCTGCGTGTGTGTGACTCTCCTACTACTAAGTCTCGGACTAGACTTGGAGGTGTGCGAGGTCGAGGTAGCTCTCGAGCGCAGTGATGTGCGTGCACAGGTCGTCTGTGAGCGCCACGGGCGGACGCACTCGGCGCTTCCAGATCTGGGGCTCGTATCGCTTGAGCACTGCAGTGTCGACTGCTGCTGTGACGATCGCACTCGTGTCCGTGCTGTCGCTGTGGCCGAGGTGCAGGTCCTGAACGATCTGGAGCCACGCGTCCATCGCGGTGTCAAAGAAGTCGGCGTACATCTTGTCGCGCTCGTCGTGGCGCCGCCACTTCCACGAGCGGAACCAGCGCCGGAAGAGCGTCTCAAAGAGCACGCGGCGCTTCTCGTCGCTTGTCCAGTCGGTTGCGAGCGCTTGACGTGCTGCGTGGATGTCGCCGTCGTGCTTGCGCACGAGCCGGAGCGCGAGCTGTACGCCATCGAGCGAGAGCGTGCGACGGAAGCGGTCGCTTGCAGCACTCGCGACCTTGACGAGGTTCCCAAACGCCGGGTCTGACGACCGCGCACTGTACAGCACGCGCACGAGGCTTGCGACCTCTTGCTGTCCATCAAACATCCAGAGCGGCCAGATGCGTCGGAGCGAAGTCACGAGGCGATGCACGCGCGGCTCGTCGCGGTACTCAAAGCCAAAGACGTCGTGCACGTCTGCGACGTTCTCGAGGAAGAGCTGGAGGAACCGGTCCGCTCCAACGACGTCTTTCGGGAGCTCGCCTTTGAAGTTTGGCGTCTGCGTCGTGTTCAGCGCTCCGACTGCCGCCACAGGGGCTGGTGCGAGTGCTGCTGCTGATGGTGTCCCAGGCTTTGATCGAGACGACACCGGCAGTCCAGCAGTCTGCGGAGTCTTTGGAACTCCTGCTGCTGCTGCTGTGTTGGTGCGACCGCCATTGCGCGACTGTGTGTGGTCTGTGAGCAGGAGGAAGTCCACGATGGCTTCGTGTCCCAAGCGCACAGCAATGTGCAGCAGCGTGTCGCCGAGCACGAGCTTCTCGCGCTCGACCGCAGCGAAGAACTCCATCTTCTCGTCCACGAGCGCGTTCTGCTGCTCCTCGCGCTCGAGTGAGTCAGTGATCGTGTCGATCGTCACTTGCTCGTGTATGATGATGTCGAGGTACGTCGCGCGCGAGATCTGTCAGCACATGTGTGTGATGGTAGCAGTGGCTTCGTGAGTGTTGGGTGCGAGTCATTGCCACGTGCACTAGCCAGCGAGCGAGCAAACGAGCGAGTGAAGATGCCATACCTGCAGCGCATTTAGCGATGGATCAAAGCACCGACGCAGTGCATCGAGGTCGTTCTCGTACGTTGCGTGCACCTGTCTCGACAACGTCACACAGCTTGCGTCACATCAACTACCCCATCAAGTGCGTACTTGCTTCCCACTCATACACACGCACATACCATTCGTCGGAACCGCAGCGCATCTTGTGCAGGCGCGCTGTGTATCTGTCCCATTGCTGCAGTCCCGACAACCACCAAGCGAGCAAACAAGCACTCGCTTGCGTATGCACTTGATGATGAAGACGCTACTAAGCCGTTTCGCTCAGAATTACACGGCGATGACACTCATGCTTCGCTAGACTCCAGTGCTGACGAGGTCGTCATGGCCATCGAGTCCAACGCACACCTCCATGTCTAAACAACTCTGCTAGATGCATTCACAACAGTTGCTAGTGCTCACATCAAAAGCGGCGAGCCTGGCAGGTCGATGCTCGTCTCAGCGACAGTGTACCGGCCGCGTCCAGTCACATCGAGCTTCGTGCTCACGCCTGTTTGCGGTGCGTACGATCCAGACGCTCCAAGTGCGCGTCTTCGCTTCAGTCCCGTGAGCACGAGCGCCAGTGCTGCGAGCACTGATGCGACAGCACCAACTAGCACGAGTAACTGGTGCAAGTCGCTCACGATGTCAGCGCCAGCGCTGTTGATCGTACTCTCCGCGTCGTCACTTGGAGCAGCGTTGTTGTGGAGCAGTGACTGGTGTTGCTGTTGCTCACTTGCGTGGTGCTCGATGTCGTGAATCGCCAAGTACATGAGACTCTGTGCACCGATGCGCGCTTCGGAGCTATCGTACAGCGCTTCGATGCGCAGGACGTCGGACGCACGGAGACGCTGTGCCGGCTCGAATACACACGGCGTCATCCCAACGAGGCGACGACGACGGCTATGGTCTCTGGTTGTACTACTCGGCTGGGACGTCGTGTCATCAGCGTACATTGGCAGCGACGCACAGAGCAGCTCGCCAGTCGCATGGTGATAGAGACGCATCCCAAGCGCGCCGCTGTGCTGGTGCGCGACTGCAAACACGAGGTCGATTTCTCGGTCTGGGTCCAAGGTGGGGTTCGCGTGCAGTGGAGGCTTCGTGATACTGCTACTGTTCGGCGATGGAGCACTCGCATTGCCTCCCATTGTCATGAGCGACGGTCGTACTGGTGCGATCTTGGAGCGCTTGGCGTCCCACACCGGATTGCCCAAGTCGCCCGAGTCGACGCGCTGGTACGTTGTGAGGTTGTGGATACAAGCAGTGGCGTCTTTGCTGCTGCTGCTGTTCGTGCTACTTGAGACGCACGCTGGGACATCGTACTCGACGTTCCCAGGCGTGTCGAGGTCACCGGATGCATCGCAGCACGTCGCGACGTAGAGCCATCGGTTTGCATCCTGCAGCCGCGTACTCAATCGAGTACTGCAGATAGAACGAGCTGATCGGAGCCGCCGTAGCCGCAGTATGCATCGGAAGCGCTGCAGCGCTGCTCGCATTCGCGCTCGGTGGCGCTGTCGCATTCGCTGCGCCGTTGCTGCTATGCTCTGCCATTGAGTGCATCGCGAGTGCGTCTCGCTCAAGACAGAACTCGCCGTCGACGCAACAGTGGAGTCCACCGATGTACGTCTCGAACGCACACGCAGTGTTGTGCGCTTGCGCGAGCTGAGCGCTGCACCTGTCGGCAACGACTGCTTCGCCGTTGATCATCGAGTTTGCTTTGCGGTCTTCAAGCGTGCAGGGGCAGTCGCTGCAGCGCGCTCGCGTGGCGCTCGACATGTTCTGTGTGTTGACCACATGTGCGTCGACGAGCCACTGGTCTTGGATCGCGAGCGCGTCGCTCAGGTCGGTGCTCACGGCGCCAGTCGCTGCAAACGCGTACGGATGCGGGAAGACGTATGCGTGGTCGCCTTGCGCTTCCGCGCCGCCAGCGATGAGGATCGACTGCCGCGATGCGAGGAGCGCAGCCGAGTCGAACAGCATCGCTTGCTCTGAGCTCGGACCTGGCATTGCTGGACTGCGCACTCGCTCGAGCGGACGACTGAGGACGTGTCGACGGAGCAATGCGTCGCTGTGCGGCACCAACCGCGGCATGCGTTCTTGGCTGCTGTCGTCGAATGTCACGAGTTCAACGCTGACGCTGTAGATCGCAAAGAGCTCCGGCAGAGTCGCAGTCGGGTCGCGATTCGGCACGCCCTGCATCATGTGCAGCGAGTGTGCGATCTGGTCTTTGTGCAGATCAAACGGACCAGCGAACGTGACGTACTGCGCGCGCTTCAGCTGCTGCTGCGTGTGTGTTGGTGCAACGCGCGACGCGTCGACCAGTTCGACGCAGGACACTTGTGTGACTGCGAGTATCAGCAGCAGCGTCACGCAAGCGAGGATGAAGCGACCTCTGGACCACACGGTAGTAGTTCTGCATGCGCTGCTGCCGGGTGTGGTGGCTCTCGCCGCTGTCATGGCACTGCGAAAAGTTTGCTTCAATGCGATCGAGGAGCAGATGCCATGAACGAGTCGAGTGTGCGCGTGTCGACGGAAAAGATCGCGACGCTTCGCGCGACTGCAGTTGCGATGGACGCTGATGGTGCATCAACTCCAGTATCGACTGGTGCTGCTGTTGCTCGTACCTGTTGGTTTGAGACTGCGCTCGCAGACGATGTCCACACGCTCGAGGAGCTGCTCGCTGCCGACTCGACGCTCCTCGACTGCGTCCATCCGGTCTTTGAGCGCTCAGCGCTGCAGCTCGCAGCAGCATACGACGCGTCGCACA
>JAASFL010000679.1:0-14655 GCA_023333735.1 Globisporangium takayamanum
CTCGACAGTCTCTTCGACGGTCTCGACAGTCTCTTCGACGGTCTCGACAGTCTCCTCGACGGTCTCGACAGCAGCGACCTCGTCTTCGACGGCGACAGCGACCTCCTCGACGGTCTCGACAGCAGCGACCGCGACCTCGACGTCTTCGTCCGCGGCGGCGTCTTCGGCGTTTTCTTCAGCTGCGGTGCTGCGGGCTCTGACGGTCTTGATGCCTTCGGTAAAGGCGGCCTTGACAATGTCGTGTGCGATGGCGTCAATGATCTGGCTGACGTCGCTGTCGACGTCGTCGCTTGTGTCTATCTCCGTCGGATGTGTGTGTGCGTGGTTCTGTTGCACGCCTGCATCGCTTTCGATCGTGTCGGACTCGACATGACTGACTGATGTGCGGTCCGATCCGTCTTCTAGGATCGTCGGTAGCTCCGGTGCTGCTAGCGACTGTTCACTCATAGCGTCTGACGCACGCTCGCTCTGCGAGTCGTAGTCGTCGTAGTCGGTCAGCTCGGACTGCACGTCGCTTGCGCTGATGTCGGACGGTGCGAGGAGAGAGCCGTTGCTCTCCGAGACCTGGATGAACGAGAACGTGAACGCCGAGACCATGCCGTGCACGGCTTCGCTGTCTGAGCTCAGCGTGTAGTCTGACCGTTCCGAGCTCAGCGTGTAGTCAGAGCTGTCTGTGAGCACAAACGATGGTGGGTCTTCGTCGTAGTTGTACGACTCGCTCATGGGTGGACACGACTGCTGCTCGTCGCCGTCGTTGTCGTAGCTGTTGATGCCCCACGAGGGCATGTGATGCGGTCGCTCGTGATCAAAGCGCGCGTCGTCGTCGTCGACTGCTGCTACCGTCGTCGTGTGGGTCTGTGCGCTCGTAGCGCTCGCAATCTTGCTCGTGTCTTCTGTGCTGGCGCCGTCTGGACTCTCCGCGCGCGCGGTCGTCGTGACGAGGTCGACACCTTTCGATTGGTTGCAGCCCATGCTCGGGTCAGAGTGTGAGAGCACGGACGGCGGTGTCGGAGTCGAAATGGTGGCAGTGGGCGGGCTTTCTCAGTGCGTGAGAAAGCGAGCGAGTGAGTGCGTGAGCGGCGCGTGCGTGTGCGAGTGTGGATGTGTTGGAGCTCTCGACCTGTGAGAGTCGGGAGAAGGTGCGAGTGGACCGAGTGTCCGTGTGTGTGGTTCGGTGTGTGTGAGCTGGCGCGCCAGAGTCGTAATGAGAAAAGCGCCGTGCGTCGAGGCTCGGATTTTCTCACGAGCGGCACCAAGACCAAGAGCTCCGACACCAGGTCGTTGAGAAAGAGCGAGACCGAGCGCGCGCGCACATGTGTTTGCTCCACGCGGGCACGTGGCAGTCACTGCACACGCTTGGGACGGCGGCTGGCACTCCATGTGGGCTTCTCAAGCGAGTACTCGTCCAGCTGTTGCAGCCACCAAGCGCTTCGCACCGCTTCGTGCACGATTGTCGAGACCTCTCCCGCCAAAAATAGAGATCCGCTCCACAAATGGACATTCCATTTGTACATACACAGATCAAGTACAAACTGCTTGGCGATCTTCAAGCGGCACGAACAGCTCCAACTTGACAAGCATGACAAGTGTCCTCGTTGCCAAAATCTTCACGACGCATGGCGCTATCTCTTGGGCCGCAGATCTCGGTCGAACCAAGTGTTCGCGCTCTACATGGCTCTCTCAAGCGCTGTTACCTCACGACTACCAAGTGTTCCCATCGTACTTGTGCTTCAAGGGCACAACATCAAGACGACTCGATCCAAATGAGCAACATACGAATATTAAGTTAAAGAGCTACGCACGAGCAGTGGTACTGCGCTGCCGACTCGCTCGCTCGCACTCTCTCTCGCTTGTCCTTGGTCGCTTACGCCAAGAATGCCTTGAACTTGGGGCTCTCGGTTGCGATCGGGTGGCGCGCAATGGCGTTGAGGATCGCGAGGAACTGCGCCTCGCGCTCTTCAGTCTGCTTGGCGTTGTTGCGGCTGCGGAAGAGTGAGGTCTTTGGCAACGCCGGCAGCGCTGGGTACGTCGCGAACTTGTCCTGGTGCTCCGGCGCGACGTGCGCTTCGTTCGCCATGAGCGTCGCGACGTCGGCGTGGAGCGCCTTGAAGTCGTTAAAGCGCTTCGAGATCTTCACGTCCTGCGCCGGGTCCTCCGCGTTGCTCGCCGTGAAGTTGTAGAACGCGACGCCCTTGTCGCCAAAGCTCACACCCGCGCTCACAAACACGAGACCGGTCGTCTTCGTCTCGTCAACTGCCGGAGCGGCTTCCGCCTCTGGCTCGGCTGCGACGACGGCGACTGAAGTCTCGACGACTGCTGGCTCAGCAACCGCAGCTTCAGTGACTTCGTCAATCACGGCTTCGACGACCTTCTCGACTGCGGCGTCCGCAGCAGCAGGCGTCGCCTCAGCGGCTGGCTCAGCGGCGACTGGAGCAGCTTCCTCCTCCACAACTGCAGCACTAGCAGACGCAGTCGAGACTGGTGCCTCTTCAACTGGCGCAGCGACCTCTTCGACTGGCGCAGCAGCAGCAGCGACAACGTCTTCAACTGCAGGCTCGACTGGCGCCGCAGCGTCCTCTGCCGGCGCAGCAGCCGCGTCTTCTGCCGGCGCAGCAGCCGCGTCTTCCGTCACAACAACTGCAGTCGCGGATGCAGGCGCAGCATCCGCCACAGTCTCGTCCGCAGGTTGAAACACGAGGTCGTTCGACGGCGGCGCCGACGCGACGACAGTCTCGCCCTCAGCTGGAGCAGCCGTGGTGTTGTTGTTGTCGTGGACCTGGTCCTTCACGGTCGATTGCGAGCAGCCCATAGTAGTTGGAGGTGGTGGAGAAGGCGGCGGCGAAGAGGTGGAGCGCTCGAGCGAGGGGCTTGAGTCGAAGGAGCGAAATTGCAAAGTGCGAGCTGCAGGCAATCGCTCGCGCGCAGGTCGGCTATCGTCGCGAGAAGAAGCGATGGTCGAGGGAGAAACGCAGCATCGCGGGCTTCTCGCCTCTCTCTCTCTCTCTCTCTTGCGCAGTCGTGGCGCGGCGCTCTCGGAGGTGTAACATGCACTTTTCGGAGTGCATAGAGCTGGCGACCTCGCTTGAGACACATCTGCGAGAACCAAGTCGGCATGGTGGCTGGCAAGGACTGCCGCGCGCACATGGCCGGCATTAGCGTGAGTGCCGCCCATGTGGAGCGCGCGCGCCCACCCAGATGGCGTTCGTGCCATGCATAAGGAGCAAGCAAGCAAGGCAAAGCAACAACCGATCGATCGATCGGTCTGCTCGTCGTGCTCAAGTCCACGTCTTCACACACAATGTTCGAGATTGGGGCCATTGCGCTCGGTCTTTGCGAGTGAAGCCAAAATTTCGGCCCCCTGTCGCTTATGTCGGCAATGTTGAGATGCGGCCATCTGGTTCGTTTGTTTGTTTGTCTTGCTTTCACACTCGAGTCTCGAGTCGAGCCGAGTCGGCACTTGCTCTCGAGCTTGCCAAGTTGCCTCGGCCGTTCCACCCGAGCGCGACGTCGCGACCGCAATGCGTTGCCGTGTCGAGGCAAGCTCGCAAAGCATGCAAAGCGAGCGAGTTTGTTTCATGCAAAGGTGGCGCGCATATCTTTTCGCGCTGGCTGTCGCCATCCACAAAGTCGACGACGACAACAACACCACAAGAGCAATGCTTGCCTTCTTGCCTTGCTCGCACAAGCTCGTTGTCGTTGTCGGCGCTTTGGTCATATCGCCAGGACGACGAGTTTGCTCGAGCGGCAGAGAGACTTGTGCGCGCTCAGCTGCGAGCGCCTTCAAGTGACTTCGAAAGATCGGATGCGAGGATGCGCAGTCGAGTGTGAGTTCGCGCCTTCTCGCGGTGGAGCAACGTCGAGCGCCACGTGCGAGTTCATTTGCGTTGAGGACGCGCATGGTGCAGAGTAAGTCTGTGCGTGGTGGTTGTGTCGACTGAGTGACTGGACGCGCGTATGTGCTCTTGCCGCGTCAAGCAGCATGCACTCCATTGCCTTGTTGCCCGAGTTCCAACGCATGGCAAGGAGACCATGCATCGCAAAAGACACCAGCAACTCGCACCACTCCAAACCAAGCGCAGTCGAGTGACAGACCTCTCAATCGCTCGCTTATTGGCACACGAAGGAGACCGAGCATTTGTTCAACGCACAGCTGTGAGGACGGAGAGCATCGTGCTGCAAAAGCTCTTGCTCGTGTTGGCCGCTTGGCGTCCCAGAGGTGAAGAAACCTAGCAAACACAACGACTGCCACGGGTTTCTCGACATCGTGCGCTCTGAGGTAGCTCTGTCCTTGCTTGCCAACAGCAGCAACACACACACGTACTCAAGCGTGTTGCTGCCAAGACTCTAACGGGTTCCAGGAGGTCTGTTTGCTCTGTGACGATCAGGACTGATGGACAAGGTAGCGACCTTGTGCGTCGATTCGAGACTTGAGACTTTGCAACACGCTAGAACGAGACTGCATCGGAAGGAGCAGTCAGCAAGAGCAGCATAGCTCAGCAAGACTGACTGGTAGGTCTGTCTGGTATGAGGCTGCGCGCGCACAACTCAAGACGCAACACTTACGGCACTGGTTGTGCAGAGGACGCGAGCTGCGACGAGGTTAGCATGTCAAGACAGAGGAGCCATGACTTTGGTACGAAGGACGTGGAGCCCTCAAGCGATCGATTCCAGTTCTCACAAATGCAGCGTCCTGTGACACCTTTGATCAAGCGCACGCTCCATACCATGGTGTTAGTACTCGTCGTCTTGTGAGCGTGCAAGCAAAGTGGTTGGTGTGCTTACTAGCTTTGACTCAACTCGGCGAGGCTGCCGAGACGGAGCTCCAAACAATCATGACAATCAATCATAACAATCAAACTTATTTGACAACTTTCTAAGGTCGTACTTAAGTGCATCGAACTTAAATGGATTGTTTCAGTACAATCATTGCTCGTACTTTAACGATACGCTAGAGTACAGCAATTGGCTCGTGTGTGCACTCTAAACAGAGCTCCTGTTTGGTTGGTTCGCGTCCTTCGGTCGATTGAGTCGCAGCGCGAGTGCTGCGCCAATGCTGTCATTCTCCAGCAAAGCCGAATCAGCAGCAACCATGGTCAAGGAAACCAAGACTCGCACCACGAAGCGTTCCCCGGATGTCGTCGCTCGCGACTACACCATCAACCTCCACAAGCGCCTCCACGGACGGTATCCTTTTTGACCCCCACCCTTGCATACGTTGCATGTCTTTCGTGTCGCCGTCCTTCTCGCCTGTGTGTGTGTATGTGATTGCATGGCGCTGCATGCGTACGCGCATCATGTGTATGCAAGTGTCTGCATCTGCATCTACGCCTGGCGAGAGGATCCAACGCACCGATTCTGTTCTGTAGCTCCCACCTTGGAGACTTCCTTGACACACGTCGCGTTCGCTGTCGTTCTCGTTCTCCTCTACAGCACGTTCAAGAAGAAGGCGTCGCGCGCCATGAGCGAGATCCGCAAGTTCGCGCAGGTGACGATGAAGACCCAGGATGTCCGCATCGACTCGAAGCTGAACAAGTTCATCTGGTCGCAGGGTGTGCGCAACGTGCCGTTCCGCGTCCGCGTGCGCCTCTCGCGCAAGCGCAACGACGACGAGGACGCCAAGGAGAAGCTCTACACGCTCGTGCAGCACGTGCAGGTGGCGTCGTTCAAGGGTCTCCAGAACGACACCGTCGACGAGTAAGCGTCTCGCGGCACTACTGGCAATGCGCAGCAGCCCCATTCGGCCATGGTTCCCACACAATTGGGTCGTGGCATCTGAGCACTTGCGCACTCGCCATGCGCTGAGCTCGTCTTTGCGAGCAGACTGTGTCTGTGCGTGAAGCTGAGCAGCTGTGTGCGCAGTGCGCGAGTCTCGTAATAAAGCGATCCAGTTGAGGTTTCCCATCTCTGTGTCACCACTTTGCTTGTCACTTGCCTTTGTCGTTTGCTCTTACATGCCTGTGCGTTGTACAACAAGCCACAAGGACAAGTTGCTTGTCAACAAGCCACAAGGAAAGCAAGTCAACGCAACTGAGGCAGCAACACGTGAACAGCGCCAACGTCCTCTGTCTTTCCTCTAAGTTGTGCTGGCGCCTCGCATACATACGTGTAGTAGAGTCGACTCACCACGCTCGCTTGCTCTCTCTCGTCATACTCGCTTGTGCCTATTTCGACTGACTCTCTCTCTCTTCACTCTGTCTCTCTTGCCTCAAGCGACCAGCTCAGTCTGTTGTCGTGTGGATGGATCGGAGGTCACATGCTCATTGAGTGAACCCACTGGCCGCATCCCATGCGCACTTACTGCTGCTGGCACTGCACGCGCTGGCCGCCGCGCTCCTCGTCCGAGTCGTATGCTTCGCGCGACTGCTGCTCCTGCTTCGCGGCCTCTGCGTCAAACTCCGAGAGGAAGCACTCCTCCGCGTCGTCAATGTGCTGCACCGCCGACGGCGCTGGGAGCACGGCCTTGAGCGTCGCGAGCTGCTTCTCCGACAGCACACCGCTCTCTGGGAACTGCACCTTGAACAGAATCACGAGCTGGCCCTTCACGAACGGGTTCCCGTGCGTCGGCATGCCTTCGCCGTGCACGGCCTTGAACTGGTTTGGCTTAATGATCTCGCCAGGGCGCGTCTTGATGTGTAAGTGGCGGCCGTCGAGGTGTTCGACCATCATTTCAAAGCCACAGAGCGCTTCGACCAAGCTGATCTTCTTCTCCATGATCAAGTTCGCACCCTTGCGCTGGAACGTCGCGTGCTCCTTCTCTTGGACCACAAAGATGATGTCACCTGGGACAGTCCCTGGTGCTTGGTCGGCTTCACCGCTGAACGTAATGCGCTGGCCGTTGCGCATGCCCTTCTCAATGTGCACTTCGAGCACCTTGCGCTCCTTGATCACCTTCTTGCCCTTGCAGTGCTTGCACCGGTCGCTCTCGCGAATGCTCTTGCCCTGTCCGCGGCAGTCTGGGCAGACTGACTGCATCTGCTGCACCATACCTGGCGCAATCTGACGGAGCTGCACACGCATGCCACGGCCTTGGCACGTGTCACACGTCTTCTCGGCACCTTCTGCGCCACCGCGGCCGTCGCAGCGCGAGCACAGCACGTCGCGGTTCACCGCGAGCTTCACAGTCTTGCCGTTGTACAGGTCCTCGAGCGACACCTTGAGCGGGTGCGTGAGGTCTTCGCCCTTCTGTGGGCCCGAGCGACGGCCACGGCCACCCTGCGCGCCGCGGAAGAACTGCGAAAAGAGGTCGCTCGCGTCGCCGCCGCCACCGCCGTTCTGGAGTCCCTCTTCACCATACTACAGTCCGTCAATCACACGTCATAAAAGAGTGATGGTCAGTCACGAGCAGCTCCAATAGACAGTGACTGAGCAGGACAGTAGGAGACGTACCTGGTCGTAGAGCTCGCGCTTCTCTGGGTCCGACAGCACTTCGTACGCGACCGTGATCGTCTTGAACTGTATCAATAGAGAGAGAGATACCAGCGTCAGTCACTTGCTCCTTACGACAGCAATGCGCTCACACACAGACAGCGACAAGTGCGAGTGACGCAAGCGAACGTACGAGCTCCGGGTCGCCGCCCTTGTCCGGGTGGTTCTTGAGCGCGAGCTTGCGGTACGCCTTCTTGATCTCGGCGGCCGTCGCGGTCTTGGGCACGCCGAGCGCCTCGTAGTACTTGTCGTTGTCGACTGGCTTCTGCGGACCGCCGTGGCCGTGGCCGCCGTCAAAGCCGCCGCCAAAGAAACTCTCAAAGCCACCGCCAAACATGAGTGTTGCTGCTGCTCTAGTGGTGGTAACACGTACGGGGAACTGGGAAACTACGGATGTGCGTCGAACGAGTCGATCAAGGAGCGCGGGCGTGCACGACGAGCTGCTGCTGCGACTTGGTGCTGCGGCTTGCGGCGGCGAGTTTCCAGAATTGCGCGAAGGGGGCGAACGAACGAACGAAGTCGCGAGGGAACGAGTGGTGGCTGGTCAGGTCGAGGCGCTGGGTATTGGATCTAAGAAGGTTCAACTACAAAGATTTTCAGTGCATAACATATATAAACAGGACCTCTGTCGACACTGCAGTACTGGATCCGCGAATTATATAACGCCGAGTTTGCACCTCGACTTTGCGACCAAAGCGATTGTGCGATGGAGAACATCTGCCTCTATTTCGCTTTTGCTTGTACGATTTACAGCTTGTCGGATTGCGTGCGACGTCGCGGACAGTCACTCAGTAGAGGGACTAGTGCTCTACTGCTTCCAGAACCTTCTCTCGTTCTCGCACTCGCATCATGTCCAAGACAACGCGAGCGTGCGTTTTGCTTGATCTTGATCTCACTCTCGACTTGACGATGTTGTCTGTGTCTGTATGAGAGCGATGATGAATAGGAGCAATGAAGACTACGAGCTTTGCTCAATGGTGCTCGCTGCTTCATGCGCTCAGGCGCCAAGCACGCTTCAGCGATCTCCGCAACCTCGATCCGGCTGCTCGAGACACAACCAAAACGTCAAACGACTGTTTCTGGCACGCTCCACACGACAAAATCTGGCGCGCGCCACATGTCAAACGACATCTTTGTGCAAGACGACCAACACGACCTACCTCATGGTCATGGCAACAAGAGCGCACGTGCTCCAGCTTGGAGATAGATGTCAACGATGGGATACTATTACGAATACTAACTGCTACGTGGTGGTGCTAGTGCGAGTTGCCGCTCAAGCTAGCTGCTCGCGCTTCCGGTGCTGCTTCGAGACGACTGCAGACGCTGATCGTACTGGAAGAACGACTGCTCGAGCGCCGACTCGTCCGCTGCGGGAATCGCACTCACGCCGTGGAACTTGTCGGCCAAGTACTTCTCGCTCACTGCTTTTGCTTTGTCGCGCTGCGTCGCAACGACGTCGCTCTCGATCTTGTGCAGTCGACTGAGCTCGAGCACGCAGCACTGCAAGTCCCACGCATTGTACTTGGCGTAGTGGTGCAGCGTCGGCGTCCACGGCTCAGACTCGCCTGTGAGGAACCGCGCGAGGTACACAGCGGACGCAGCGATCTGCGACGGTCGGTACTTGAGCATTGGATAGTAGAGCAGTGAAAAGTCGCTCAAGTACTGTCGAGACAGAGCAACTCGTCAGTCACAGAACGCACTCGCCTCTACCCATCAACCAGTCGCAATGGCAAAGTACGCACCATGACAAGCGCACTTTGCTTCTCACTCGCACACGCAGCAGCGGTGTACCGACGCAAAAAGCCGTAGCACGTCGTCGAGGCGATTCGGTACTCGAGCGCCTGCAGCACTTTGCTCTCCATCTCCAGCATCTGCAGTTCCATATCACAGTCCGTCAGTCAGTGTCCTAGAGCCAGTACCTTGCAAAGAGATGGATAGGACGCACCTCATCCGATGTGTACGTCTGGTCCGAGATGTACACAAACTCTTCGACGTTCGGGCCGTAGACTTCTTCGAACTTGGCGGCGATCATCATGCACGCGCAGCCGAGGAGCTGGAACTGCTTCCGATTGATCTTGAACTTCGTCAGACATCGGTCGACGAGGTTCACCTGACACAGGAGGACCAGTCCGTCAGGCACACGCCTCCACTAGACTCACACACGATCCACTAGGAGCATGGACATACCGCTTTGTGGAACGTCTGCGAGTCAAGGTCGTACTCTTCGCCAACTTCGATGAGCCAGTCGACGAGGATCGTGCGCATCTTCTCGTTGATGTCGGTCTGGAACGTCCCCATGTACGTCGCCTCGGGCTGGTACTTGACTTCGTGCTGGCGGTAGTACGCGTCGAGTTCGCGCGCGAGCTTTGCACATGGCGCAGTCGCATGCGGCGTCGCGCGTGCGTCAATGTCGCGCACCAGCGCTGCGTATGTGCGCTCGTCAAAGCCCGAGCCTGTGGAGCCACAGTACCATTCACTCAGTGTCAGTGAACCAGAGTCTGTCTAGCTAGCAGTACCACGTATGATGACAGTGCTTGTACCTCTGTGGTCGTACGAGAACGTGTACGGACGCGGTGTGTAAATGCTCGACTGAGCAAGTGACCGATCCGCCTTGGCAGTGATCGCGCTACTGCTGTCCTGACTCTCGGTGCGGACCACAGAGCTGCCTGCAGAGAGCTAGACACAATAGCACAGCCAGAGCATCTTGAGTGGGTCTACTGGACCAGCACACTAGTGTGAGCTCCGTACTCAGTGCGTACCTTCTTGAGCAGCGCAGTCGACGCTGCGCTTGTCTTGAGACTGCTCGAGTCACTCGACCGCACGCTCGCAGTCGAGGCCAAGGAGCTGCTCGTCTGAAACGACAGCATGCTCGTCTGCACTTTGTGCGGCACATGCGGCTCGTCGCCGTCCGGTTTCCTTCGCTTCGTGACCGCGTCGAGCTTCTTGAGCGCTGCAGTGCTCGTGCGCTTGCCTGCTGTCGCTGCAGTCGCAGAGGACGCGCTCACTGCGCTGCTCTTTGCTCCAGTCGCACGCGCTGGGACTTTGCTCGTCGCTGCGGCCGTCGCAGTCGCGCCACGCAAGCGCGTCGTTGTCGTCACGACACTAATAGAGCTCGTCGAGACGACTGGCTTCTTCACGACTGCGCTGCCGGCCGCTTTGCTACTAGCGAGCGTCGGTGGCAGCACTTTCTTGTTACTGATGTCCTGCAGAGCGCCGCGCTTGCGCTTGCGCGTCTCGCGCGCTGCGTCGAGCGCTGAGAGCGCTTTTGCGATGCCGACGCCGTCGGTCAGGACGTCGGCCGCACTCATGCTGTTGCTGGTGATTGTGGACGCGCTACGAGAGCGCGTGGGCGGCGGCTGGACATTCTCCATCGCTTACGAGTCGAGAGAGTGAGAGCACGTGCTGTGTATGGCGCCGTTGCGGTCGCTGTCGTCGAGGAGATGGTCGCAGCAGATCCGACGTCCGAGCCACGAGCCGTCAAGAGGCTTTTCCAAGCAGGCACAGCAGGCGGATACGAGGGGAGGGACTACCCGACTGCGAATGCCGCGTTGCAGACTCGAGCGCAGGCGAGGCGACGTACTGCTACAAAAATGCTCGCGCAAGTGCGGTTTGAATTTCGAACTGCGCGCATACTGGATTCAAGTGTTTTCGCCGAGCGTTTGAATCCCGCGCCATAACTTTGAACGCATTAAACCTCAAAAATAAATAAACCTTAAAAGTTTACATCCAGCAAATTCTCTACAAATAAATGAGGTATATATATCGGAAACATTTTTGAGAAATGTATGAAAAGTCCACATTTGCATCATATTCGCACGATGATCACTTGATTTGTATGGATCTGCATGAAAGCTTGCGTATTGCATCGTATTCCCTCTGATAGCGTTTATATACTCAGTGGGAATCGCGAAGCAGTATCAGATCGGATCGATCATATTGAAGCGACGAAGACGCAGCACGCAGCATGGGCAAGGTCTTCCAGGTCTACGTCGACAGCACGAAGGTCTTTCGCTGCCGCGAGTGCAAGACGCAGCTCTCGTGCACCGAAGAGATCATCTCCAAGGTGCGTCCTCGCCTCTATAGTTATATACTGCTGCGATGCCCAAGCAATAATGCACTCACACTGCACTGTGCAACGAACGCCATCACCTGCGCAGCACTTTCAAGGACACAGTGGCAAAGCGTATCTTTTTGAGACTGCGTACGTGTCACGCTCAGTTTGCATTCACTCACACAAGCGCACACACTGCAAGTGGCGTATAAGCTTATTCATACTCACGCATATAGTCTGTCTGTCTGGCAGTGTGAACGTGTGCACCGGACCGCCAGTGGAGCGAACGCTCATGACTGGTCTCCACGTCGTCGCCGATCTCTACTGCAACACGTGCTGGAGCCCAGTCGGGTGGAAATACGTCCGTTCCCTCGCTTTCTCTCTCACACCCGCTTGTGCTCAGGTCCTCGTGAGCGGCACACACTGACGCCTGCGTCTTTGCGTCTGCTGCTCTTCGAGCAGGAAGAAGCGCACGATCCGAGCCAAAAGTACAAAGAAGGCAAGTTCATCCTCGAACTCGCCAAGACCCATCGCGGCGACTAAAAGACCAAGCGACAGTCAGCAAACAGCGGCATCAGTCGCCTCACAGCGTCGCACTAAGCCTCCATGTGTGCATTCATGAGTGTATATGACTCGTTGTGTTCGTGTGAGAGACCATCACTCGGTGTCCTTCTCGCCTGCATCGCGTGTTAGCTACTCACAAGAACGCGCTCTGGTAGCGCTTCGCGTCGAGTTCGTCGACTGGGTAGTAGTTTGCCTGCACTTGGTTCCCGCCAAAGAAGCGGCCGTGGAGCGCCTGTTTGCCCTTGAGTGCCGACGCTTCGTCGTGAAAGAGCACGAAGACGCGCACGTGGTCGACGAGTTCGTGGATCACGACAGTCTCGACGGCGCCAAAGCGACTGCACTCTTCGCGCACTTCGTCTTCGAGCTCGTCGTCGACTTCGCCTTTGCCGACCATGTTGAGGAGACAGAGACAGCGCTTCTCTTTCCCAGGCTCTGCGACGTCCGTCACGCCTTCAACGTCGTCGTCATCGAACGCTGCGACTTTCTTCAGAGTCGCTGCGCCAGCGCTCACCTCGCCGTTCTCGCCGCGCACGACCTTGTCGCTGCTCGTAGCGACGTTGATCGCAATCGCCGCTGGACTCGCTTTGCCCACGCGCAGGTTCTGCCCTGCGAGCTCGAAGCCGTTCATGTGCTGGATCGCACTCAGCGCCGCGCTGTCCTCCGTGAACTCGAGGAAGCCGTAGCCGCGGTGGACGTTCGACTCGATCGGCGACATCGCAGCCATGACGCACGTGCGGATCACACCGAACGGCGAGAAGATGCTCTGTGGATCAATACGAGACCAGGTACAATGCGTGTCCTGTGAGTGCATGTCAATTAGAAAGAGTGATGGTAAACCGCCGTACCTCCAAGTGGTGGCTGTTCAGCTCGACGCGGACGTTCCCGACGTAGATGCAGTTTGTCGGGAGGCTGTAGCCAATAGCGAGCGCGCGTCAATGAGTGAAGGTGCCACACAAACAACCAGCAGATGCCGTGAAGGCGAGAGAGAGACGCACTTCTTGATGGCTTCAAGACCAATGTTCGGGTCGCCAGGGTTTGAGCTCCCACGGTGCGGACGCCCGACCTACACGTACATAGGACAGTAGATGGAGTGGCGAGACGTGTGAGCGTCAGAGAGTACGACAGTGAACGCGATAGAGTGGATGTGGACGCACGCGGATCGTTCGGTTCGACAGGAGCGAGCCGTTGAGGAGCTGCACAGCGTTCTCTGCTGCCAGCACATCTGTGGGACCGCACCAGTCGCAGTCGCATCACGGTCAGTCAGGTATGCGGCGCTTCAGTCAAGAGCGTAGGCGAGCGGACGAAGCGCACCTTCGTACTCGAGGAAGCAAAAGCCCTTGGATCGGTTGTGTCTAGCCAACCAACCAAACAGACAGAGACAGAGACAGTGAGTGATTATCCCAACTATCCACAGCAGTATCCTTCCAACTGTCAAAGAGCACACACGTACCCAGGCTCGAGCGACAGATCAATCGACTTGATCGCTCCGAACGGCGCAAACGTGTTGCGAATGTCCTCTTCGCGGAGCTCGTAGTACAGATTCCCAATGTACAATCGACGCGCGAGATCCGCTGGCGAGACTTGCGTCACTGGCAAGTTCAGCGACAGGAGACTCGCTTGAGCGAGCGCACGGGCTTTCGCGGTCTCGGCGTCGATCGGCGCAGCCAGAGCCTAGCAGCAGCAGCGGAGCGACGGATAAACTAACGCCCACACACACAAGCAGCAGCAGCAGTGGGCACACATACAGAGCCACAGAGACATAGAGGCACATGTCCAGCAAGAGGTTCGAACGTACGACCATTGCCCACTAGCGCTCTCTCATACGTAGACATATAGACACATACAGACATGGATATATATGACTGAGAACGTACGAGTGGCGTCGACTGCATGAGCAGCTGCTGCGGTGTCGACTTTTCCTTCACGACAGTCGAGAGCCGCGCGACGACCTCGCTCAGTTTCGCTACGTGAGCACCAGATAGCAATCACATTGAGAGCATCCATCACGAGCGTCTGCTTAAGCTGCACTCGCAGCAGCACGCATGTACGTACCTTTCGCAGACTCGGGCGCACCAGTCGATGGCGCGACGGTATCTTTGTTCTCCCAGCGCGTGCGGCGCGAGCGCTTCGCGCGGCTGTCATCGAGCGCAGCGGTCGCATTGGCAGAGTTGTGCTCGACATCGTCTTCGCGCGCGCGCTTCGTTGGCGACAGGCTGCTCGTCGTCATGGTGTTTGAGCGCAAGTGTCGTCGAGTCTCGCGATGCGTCTGTTGTTGTGTGCCAATGCAAGAGTCTCACATAGCCAAGGTATTGAATGCTATAGCGATGAAATGAAGGGAGTGATGAATAGGGCTTTTAATAAAGGAAGTCTAGTAAATAAGACGAGTGCAGGCTCCTGATTTCGAAACAATTCGAATTTGTCGTTCTGATTCAAGAGCACATGGCTACACTTCTTCGCATGACGGACAGCGAGTAGCGAGCCCAAGGCGAAGCCGATGACTGCGATGAAGCTCGTGTGTCTCGGCGACGACGAGCGCGTCGTGGGACTCCACATCATTGGCATGGCGGCGGATGAGATCCTCCAGGGCTTTGGCGTCGCAGTCAAGATGGGCGCAA
>JAASFL010000680.1:0-14653 GCA_023333735.1 Globisporangium takayamanum
CTACCGCGATCGGTGCGCTCCACTTGGGTGAATCTGCTGTCGGCGTTCTCTGTCGAGTTCTGCGGCGAAGATGTCTCCGCTGCTCGCAAGTACTACGACATGCGCCGCGCGACCGACGAAGACCCGCTTGACTACTTGTACCGGCTCAACGTGCAGGCCACACGCGCGAAGCTCGACTACACCGGCGTTGGCACGTTAGCGAAGGAGCACGTCGATCACTTCATCGACACGGTGCAGGACGACGACCTCGTGAAGACTCTGGTGCCGCTCTGCTTGGTGCGCGAGTCGCAACTCCGCGAGGTGCTGCTGTCGATCCGTCGCAGCAACCAACGCAAGAAGCTTGAGCAAGGTTCAGCGAAGTCGAGGACGAGCAAGCGCGACTCGACGAAGCGCGAGCAGATCAGTCGAAACGCGTATGCTGTTCGACGTGCCAGCAAGTCGACTCGTTCGTCGCGTCGCAGCGACGAGGACGAATCGTCAAGCTCGAGCGAGGAGGGAGGCAGCTCCGAGTCGGATCAGTCGGCTAGCGAGTCCAGCGACGGCGAGGCCACGGGCAAAGGGGCGAAGTCGAATGGCTTGAGCGACCCGACGCTCGAGTCGTTGATGAAGATCTTTGTGGCGATGCGGACCAAGGTGTCAACGGACAAGAAGCGTGATGTCAGTGAAAAAAAGACTCCGTGCACGCACTGTGGCTCTGAGAAGCATCGCGACCTCGACTGCTGGTGTCGGCTCACCTGCGAGGCTTGCGGCCGAAAGGGTCATCCGACTGATCGCTGCTACCAAACGTGCCGCGGCTGCGGCAAGGTGCACGAGCGTGGCGAGTGCGTCCTCGAGTCGCTGGCGAACGAGCTTCGTCGCTGGTACTCACCGACGCGCCACGCGGGTATCCTGCCGGAACCAGTGGAGAAGTGGTTAAACTAGGTCGCTCGCTAACATGGCAGTTAGTGCGCAACGAGCGACCGCCAGTCTGCGTGTACGCCTTCATCGAGAAGCGCGCAGCCAACGACAAGGGAGATACCAAGGGAATGAACGTACGCTTGGCTGATCAAGTTTGCGTTGTTCCGCCGTCATCACCCGCTACTGATCACCGCGACTCTCGCCCCGCTGTCCAGCGACTTGTGCTGAAGCCAGGCGAGAGACGCGGCTACTGGAAGCTGTATCCACACAAGACATTCCGTCAGACCATCATCAAGGCCACGATCGAGGATCGCAGTGCCAAAGTGCTGATGGACTCCGGAGCCAAAGTCTCCATCATAGATCCTACCTTTTTGCGCAAGGTTGGGATCGAAGTGGACACGACAGAGGCACTGGAGTGTGTCGGAGTCGGTGATGCAGTGTACAAGACCGAAGAGAGAGCACGTGTGAAGATCACGTTGGCGAACGAGTTCGTGTACGAGTTTCCGATGTGGGTCGGCGAGCTGAGCGGCATGGATGCGATCTTGGGCACCGACTTCATGACGCCTGCGGGCGTGCGACTGAATCTGGCCGACGGATCGGCATGCCTGCCAGACGAGGTTCGCCTTCGTTTTGAGGGGCGTCGCGCGCTCTTTGGAGACCGTACTTGCCAGGTTCATCTCGACCAAGCTGTGCACCTGAAGCCGGGCAAACAGTACGACGTTCGTCTGCGTCGAGCCGAACGCCAGAAGCTATGGCTGACGCGTGGGAAGGACTGGGTCCCAACCGCGCTCGTCGGAGCGAGTGTCAGTCCGTGGCTCGTGCAGGTCACTAACGTCGGCGACTCGACGATCTTCCTCAACGCGCATACGTTGGTTGGGATGTGGCTGAGCGACAGCGACATCCCCCGCAAGACTGGCTTTGTGTCGGTCGCGTCCAACCTGTACCGTGAGTGGCAGACGCTGGCGTTCGAAGCCACGTCGGACCCAGTTCTCGCAGAACGCGAAGACGCACGTCGCCGCCAACTGATCGCGGAGCAGCCACCAGCCGTCGAGAGGCCGTCGTACCCGACGCCAAAGAGCATCCTCCGCCGCAGCGCAAGACTCGTTGCCACTGATCCGCGCGAGTGGTCAAGTGCCGAGCACTTACAAAGGGGCGCCGTCACCGCGATTGCAGCTACGAACTGTTCGCAAGAACAGGCGACCGCCACCGACGTACAAAGGGGGGTGGCCGCGGCGACCATCCACGGCGAGCAAAGCGGCGCGAGGGACGACGAGATCGCGTTCACTGGTTCGCATGAGCCACTAGTCGCCACTGACATGCAAGGCTTCACGCCGTCGATCATGTTGATGTCGTCCGCTGAGGAGATGAGCGTTGGCCAGTCAGCCATGGATGAGACTGTCTTCGTCAAGGAAGGATCCGCTCTCTTTGCCGAAGACTTGGCGAGCGAGATGGCGATGATCCCAGAGCCAGACGAAGGCGAAGGCGAGGTCAAGGAAGAAGACATCCAAGTCGGTGACCCAGACGTCAACACGCCGGAAGAGATTGCGCAGATGAGAGCAATCATCTGACGCCGACGGCACTTGCACATCGGGAAAGGCAACGCTTTGCCGCCGCCTGCCAAAGGGGCAATCTGCGACATCGATGTCGGCGGTGCTCGACCGATCGCGCAGAGAGTGCGCAAATTGCCGCCAGAGCTGATGGAGAAGGTCTTCAAGCTGCTCAATGGTCTGCTTGGCGCCGGAATCATCAAGTATCGGTCGCCCTGGGCCTCACCGATCGTTGTCGTGCTCAAGAAGAACGGCATCGACATCCGTCTGTGCATCGACTATCGGGCCGTCAACGAGTTGACGAAGCTGATGGTGTACCCGATGCCGCTCGTGAACGATCTTCTCGAGAATTTAGACGAACTCCTCTGGTTCTGCTCGCTCGACATGGCCAGCGGCTTTTGGGTCGTCCGTATGACCGAACGAGCGAAGGCGATCTCTGCGTTCGTGACGCCGTTTGGTCTCTACCAGTGGACGCGCATGCCATTTGGCTTGAAGAACGCACCGCAGATCTACCAACGGTTGGTCGACAACGCGTTGTACGGCGTCTTGAGTCTCGGTGCGACTGATCGCGAGTCTTCGACGGCGAACGTGTTCCGCGACGGTGTGCCGGCCGCAGTGAACGACGCATCCGTACTCGGCCGACGCTCGTACATCGACGACATCCTGTTCGGGGCGACCGACTGGAACGCCTTGTGCGCAGCGCTCGAACGGTTGATGGACGCGTGTGACCAGTGGAGTTTGTCGATCAGCATTCCAAAGAGCAAGTTCGGCATGCGCCGAGTCGAGTACTTGGGGCACGAGATCAGCGCTGCTGGGCTGAAGTCGACGCCAAAGAACCTCGATGATCTCGCAGAGCTGGCGTTCCCGACGACGCTCAAGGCGACGCAGTCGTTCCTCGGTTCGCTCAACTACTACGGCAAGTTCGTCGAGGACTTCGCCGTGTATGCAGCCGCGCTGTACGAACTGACCGAAGACGACTTCACGCCAGGCGCTGGTCCAGACCGGCTGCCGAAGGAAAAGGTGGCGTTCTCGTTGCTGCAGCAGAAGCTGATCGACGCACCGATCTTGCGGCACTTCGAGCCGGCAAAAGCGATCACGATCATCGTTTACGCGAACGACTGGGCGATCTCTGGTGCGCTGGTGCAAGAGCACGACGGATTGCTGATGCCGGTGCGGTTCGCGAGCCGAGTTCTCAAAGACGCTGAGACAAGGTACGAGATCGTCGAGAAGGAGGTGCTAAGCCTTCTCCGCGTTCTCGACACGTGCTACAGCATGGCAGTTGGTCGATCGATCCGGGTGATCACGCGACACTCGACGCTCGCGTGGCTGTTCAAGTCCAAGCATCTTCAAGGTCGGCTCTCGCAGTGAGCGGCAGTGCTATCGCCATGGGAGCTGACGGTCGTGAGGTCGATCAAGGGAGAAGACGTGTAACGGGGTACACAGCTGGTTATCCGATAATAACCCAGCTTGCGGAATTACTATTCACGCATTTCTTTTAAGACCGGCCTTCATTGGCGGCGGCTCTAATTGGTAGATATCCTAAAATATTAGCCAATCTGTGAACTTGGACTCTCAGAGCCAACCACATTTTAGTTGACTTAGATTTAGTATTGCATACTTAGATCTAAAGGCTCGTACCAAAGGGTGGAGCCGCACATCCCACTCAAATGAACAGTTACAATTTGGAGCACTCAAACCAAGTGTTTTGTTTTGCTTCCGTCTTACGTGACTGGAATCCTTGCGGAAGGTGTTCACACACGCTTCCTCGCAACTGTGCTGCGTAACTCGGACACGTCCGGTTACAGCAACCGACTTGTCCATCGTACTAGAAGTATGACTCTCGCGAGAATGCCTATTCTGCGCGCCGTGATCAGTGGCACGCGATCGTCTGCATTACGCCATACACACTGGTGCCCCTAATCCTCACTCTGCCTTACTCGCTCGCATCCACGCACACGCACACACATGGACAACCAAACAAGTGTACGACTCACACTGTTGCGATTCTGTTCGTCTGATCTTTTGTCCTCTTGCTGCTCTGCGCCCTTACTCGCTATTCTGGAAGCGAGGGCGACGCAGCACGCCCACAAGCGTGCGCGCTGGATCGTCGTGCGAGCTCGCTGGTGTCCCGACCAGCGACATCACTACTTGCGAGATCGCACGACCGCCTGGCGTCAAGGCGTCAAAAGCTGTCGCGCGTGCAGCAGCGGACGACGCGCGAGTTCGTAAGCGCTTGACATGTGAGACAGCAGCTCTCGCCAAAGCGAGCATGAAGCGTGTCCGTGCGCTTGAAGATGCAAACGAGCTCGCGCTCTTTGCAATGCGTCTCGGCACGCTCGATGAAGACGCTCAGGAGTTCATACGAGCAAAGCGAGCGGCGCTGCTGGATGCGGTTCGCGCAATGCATATAGAAGCGCACGCTGCGGTCGTCGAAGACGACGGCGAACAGAATAGCGACAGAGACGACGACCACGACAGCTAAGACGAGTGGAGCGAAAAGTAGCGCGTTTGAGTGAATGAAATGGTGATCTACTCGTCTTCACTACGGCACTGCTCCCTGTGTGTCCACAAATGCTCAACCAAGTCTTGATATAGCTCGGTGTGCGTGTGCATCGCGCACCCTTCGCTGATCGGATCGCTGATGCTCTTAACAAACACCGACCACGGCGGATAGATGTCGTCGCTGAGCAAGTCGCAGCTATGTCGCTTTCTGCCGTTCAGCCAGTACTCATGCTCCGGCGCGTGGCCACGAAGCCAGTCGAGCACGAATGGCGAACGACCTACGACGTTGATGTCGTTGTTTGATCCTGCTACGCCCACGTATGCGTGCCAGATCCAAAGATCTTGCGTCGCAAGAACTCCTGACCAAAGCACTTGACAACTGCAGCTGTGAAGCGCTTGAGGCTCTTCATTGCTGTTGACTCTGCGATCCGAACCTACTCGTCCGTTGTGTCTGCAGAGACGCCGTAGCCCAGAACAAGCAGAGCTGCCGTGACCTTTTGAATGGGCGACAGTCCAGCTTTGCCTGTGGCGTCGGCACGTTGAACAAAGTAATCGTCGGTGCTCATGACGCCGTGCAGCAAACGATGAAAGACGCCTTGGCTCATTCGAAAGCGGCGTCGAAACGCGCTCGTCGGATACACCGCGTCGGGGCCGAAGTAGTCGCGCAGGATCCTCGCGTGACCAGCTGTGTGATCGCGCTCTATGTTCGGTCGCTTCCCTGGACGTGAGCCACCGTGTTGCTTCGCTGGATCGGCTGCGAGGAGAAGTGCACACGCGTTGGTAGCAGCGAGCTCTTCGTATTCATCGCCGTCGCAGGCTGCGTGCGTATCGAGCACGCGCTTGATGTGCGTGTTGTCCATTTTGTGCTCGGTGCCGATTGATGTTTGGCGAGTAGTTTGGCGCGATTGGTGCAACATGATCACTCCAAAAATACATTGACGTACATTTCACGCAAAACACTCTTTTGGCTATTTTAGCAAGACCGGTGCAGATGCTCTTATTGGCCAGAACTGTATATATTATTGACATTTATCTTGGCTTATTATAAATGATGTTCATTACACGATTGTACCGTGTTGAGCGGTACAGCTCGTTTTCAACACCAGCTTTCTCCCTCATTCCGTCAGCCCGTCGTTCCCACCAAGTAAGTGCCGCTATTGAGCAGATCAGAGACGCGACTGTGTGCGTTTGTGCATGTGCGCTGTTGTCTGGCTGGCCACGTATGTGTGTGTGCAGTGAGTGCATGTATGTGCTGCGTTGGTAGTGAGTAGCGCGTGGTCGCTCTCGCTTGCATTGCATTTGAAAGCACTGAGCTCACGCGCTTGCGTGACGTTGTCACATCCGCACACACACAGGTCGAACAGCTACAGTACGATGAACGGCAGTGAGCCCTGGGCGAGCCGCGGCGCCGATCCGCCCAGTGCAGCGCCTCCCGGCTGGCCAGAGCTCGAATCGAGTGCAGGGAGACTGCACAACGATGGACTGCGCTTTGCGCCAACGAGCTACCTGTCTGCTCCACCGGGTGCGCTGCAGCACCAGCAGCCTCCACCGCCGCCATTCCCCCATCATCACCAGCAGCTGCGACGCGAGCTGTCGTTTGAGCCACCAGGCAGTGGCTTTGGCGCCTTTCAGCAACAGCAGCAGCAGCCCACGCACCTCCAGCACCACAATCACCATCCGCACCATCAGCAGCAGCAGCAAGCATACCCGCCGCACCTGCAGCCGCGTGCGAGTAGCAGTGAGAGCGTCTTTGGCGGACCCTCAAGCGGCGCTTTCCCGCTCGGTCCGCCGCTCCCTGGCGCCTCTGGTGGCATGCTCTCGTCGTCGCCACTCGAGAGCGGAACGCCGCTCCATGGGCACTTTGGTATGACTGGACCGCCGCCACTGCCTCCGCCACCGCCACCGCCACTTGGAATGGGCGGCATGAGCATGGGGCCAATGGACCTCGGACTCGGCGGACCATCAGCTCTGAGCGGGGGCAATCGCAGCAGCAGCAGCCAGCAGCACCTCGGCGCATCGGCGTCCGGGTTCCCAAGTCTCTTGCCGCCGCCTGGAAGCGCTGACCATCACTTGGGCAACGCACAGGTATTCTACCACCTCCAGTTCCAGCAACAGCGCCATCTCCAACAGCAGCAGCAGCAGCATGACGCAAACGGCTTTAGTGGCTTGCAGCAGTCGGGACTCGCAAGCTCGCGGTTCGCTCGTCCGCAGCAGCAGCAGCAGGCGCCACCGCTGCCTCAGTTTGACCTCTCACAGTCCATGCTCCAGATGAGTCTGAGCAGCAATAGCAGTCCCGATGCTCCGACCAGCAGTCTCTCGGAGCCATCGCCGCTTGCATCGCTCGCAGCGTCAGCGTCGCTGTCGTCGTCGTCATCATCATCGTCAGATCCGTTTGCCGCGTGGGCGTCGCCTGCGCCGTCGTCCTCTGCCGTGGCGTCATCGTCATCAGTCGCCTCGGCAGCGTCGCTCCGCGACCAGATGAACCAGCAAATGGCGGCGCTGTACCAGCACGAACCGTCGTCATCGACACTCAGTCAGCAGCACGAGCCACTCGCGCCGTCTGGGAGCGCGCTCTTGGGTTTGCTCAACAGCAGCAGCAGCAGCAGCTCGACCGTTCCAAGTGGCCGGGACTTTGGCGACGCACACGCGTTCCCAGACTTGCCAGATCTGTCGTCAATCGACCTGCTCGGTGCGACGCCATCGCCGCCCATGATGCTGCGCATACCCCCACCGCCGCAGCAGCAAGCGCCACCGCCGCATCTCGTCGCAAACGGCGGATACCCAAACAACCAGCCGCACCATCGACTGATGCGGCGGTCGCCACCGCCACTACCGCAGCAGAACAGCCACATGAACTACTCTGCACGCAGCGGCGACTCTGCATTTGGCAGCAAGAGCCGCAGTGACAAGGACGCCATAGGCACTAGCAGCAGCAGCAGTGACATTGTGTCGAGCATTGACGTGTCGCCAGACGTGACGAAGCCCAATGGGAACATCAAAGTCCAAGTCTCGCTGCTCGCGGACGAGTGTGCACCTGGACGCGTGCTCATGGTCGGGCTCTTCCGCAACGGCCAGCTCACGAACGAGCGCCCGATCTTCGTCAAGCAAGTCTTGTTTGAGAACAAGCTCAACCGGAACTACCGCTTCCTCAACACGCGCATCACGTTCCGCGCGCCGCGGTCACCTGGTGAGTTTGCGTTCCGCGTGTTTGAGAGCCGCCGACCGGCTGGAGCAGCGTCATCATCGTCATCCGCGCACCACCAGCACAGCCCTGAAGACAGAGACGCACCAGCAGCAGTGTACTCGAACGTCACGATCGCTCGGAGCAACACGCTCAAAGTCACGATGGAGTACGCGCACTTTATCGAGACGCTCCGGACGACGCACGACCGCTTCCGCTCGGGCGTTGCAAGTGGCGACCCGTCAGTCGTCCTGAGCAGCTTGCTCTCGCTCTTGCGGCTCATTGACCTCGTTGAGACGGTCTTTCTCCACGGCAACGTGCTCTTTACAGAGTTTGTCGACGCGTGCCTTCAGCTCGTGTCGCTCCGTGCTGCGCGCGTCGCGGCGCTGTTTACAGCAACCGACGCGTGTCCGAACCCGATGGAGTCGTTCCACGGCACGATGCGCAACGTGTTCAACAGCATCCAGACGAACCCGTTCGTGAAAGAGCTGATCGCAGACGACGTGCTCCGGACTGTCGACCGCTTCCAGCGCGCGCTCTACTGCCAAGCGAGCGGCTACTTCTTCCAGACACCAGCAGACCGCCGTGCGTACTGGGAGACGCACTTTGGCTTTACGCCAGTTGCGTTTGGCAGTGACGCGAATGACACGAGTGACAGCACAGACGCTGATGAACAGCAGCAGCGCAAAGCACTGCTCGCGTCACCGTTTGTGCGCGCGAGCGTCTCGGACTGGGTGACGCGCGAGGCGCAGCGCTTGATCCCGGACCGCGACGCGTTCCGCCGCGCGCGCCAAGCGATCTACAACACTGTGCACGCAAACGTCGTGGCGCGCTTGCCGATCCACGCGGACCTCGACGTTTTTGGCTCGAGCGCAAACGACTTTGGGACACACGCGAGCGACATGGACATGTGTCTCGTGCTCGAGACGCCCGCGACGACTGCAGACGAGAAGCAGCAAGTGCTCAAGCTTGTCGTCGCGTTGCTCGAGCGCCAGCCGCACTTGTTCCGCGACATTGACGCCTCGCGCTTGACGGCGCGGATCCCGATCGTGATGTTCACGATGGCGGACTCGGGCGTCGAGTGCGACTTGAGCGTCGAGAACGTCCTCGCACAGCGCAACACGGCGATCCTGCGCGCGTATGCGAACGCCGACTCGCGCGTACGCGTGCTCGCGTACGTGCTCAAGCGCTTTGTGAAGCGCCGGCGCATGAACTCGCCGTTTGAAGGCACGCTGTCGTCCTACGGCTACTTGCTCATGCTCATTCACTACCTCCAGCGTCAGGACCCACCAGTGCTCCCAGTGCTCCAGTCATTGCCGCCGACGTGGGACGGCACGCAGTCGTGCGACTGCTCGCCAACGCGCGTCTGGTGCAGTCTCCAGTCGCCGCAGTGCGCCTTGAGCGAGCGCCACGTCGACATGGGCTTGCCGAGCGTGCAGTGCCGCGGTCCAGCAGATGACAGCGACGTCCCGCAAGCGTCGAGCCGCAGCGCGACGGTCGAGACGTACTTCTACGACCCGTTTGCATTCCCAGACCCAGCGCCAAAGCTCGCGCTGCTCGCGGCGTTTGGCGCGCGCAACACGGCGAGCGTCGGCGAGCTCCTTGTCGGCTTCTTTGAGTACTTTGGCGTGCGCTTTGACGCGTCGCGCGAAGTCGTGAGCGTGCGCATGGCGCGGACGCTGTCGAAAGACGAGAAGAAGCGCGCGCACCAGTGGCGCATGCACACGCGCGTGAGCATCGAAGACCCGTTCGAAGTCGCGTACGACGTTGCGCACGTGCTCAAGGGCTCGCGCGACAAGTACATTCGCCAGCAGTTTGCGCGCGCGTACTCGCTGCTGGCACACGGCGCACTGCAGGCGAACGAAGGCGACAGTAGCAGTAGTGGCAGTAGGGACGCTGCGCAAGTGGACGCGATCATGTCTGCGCTCATGGACGAAGTGCACGACCCGCCGTTCCTGCAGAGCAGCAGCAGCAGTGGCGGTGCGAGTGCAGGGGCACTGACGGCAGCAGGCGACGACGACAGCAGTGGCGCTGGCAACAGCGACGTGGACGCGAGTGGAGGCGCAGCGTAGCACCAAGACTTGTGAAGCGCATCCTCGTCCATCGTTAGCCACCGCCAGAGCTGCTGTTGTTTGCTGCGATGGTCCTCCAACTACCATGTCTGCTACTGAATGAACGAACCTACCGATCAACTTGTGAATACAGAGCAACTGATGCTGATGACGACTCGAGCGTTGCTATCACAGATGCATGCACTGGACTAGTCCTGAGCTCGCTGGTTGTACGGAGCGCTAGTCTGGTAATTTAGTCCTGGAGTCCTGGCGAAGTCGCGTGGTATCCTCAACTTGACACTGACTCGCTGATCAGCTCAACAGAGCTCGTGCTGGTGCGTCTCGCACTCGCGACTAGCCACGGCACTGAGAGAGGTCAGGTAACTCGGTTGTCAACGTCTCGAGGTTCATCTATGAACCCGACCTGCTCGCATGCCCATCAATCACGCCGTCAATCAAACAAAAGTGACTCCCACTAATGAAGAGCGAACCCATTTGGTGCTTACAAATTCATAGTGTGCGCGCGTCGCAGACGACTGATTTCATTCCTACTTCCGACTTAATACCTAAAACTCCAAGCCACTCGGTGAGCTGCTCGCTCCCAATCGAGACAAGACGACGATCAAGAGCAGCAGAGCAGCAGTACTGTCGCATCAGCAGTACGCTTTCTCACCTGCACTAGCGACCACACGTGCACGAACACACACACATACGCAGACACATCACGCTCTCTTCGTAGCCTCGCGACGCGATGGAGCGGTCGCGCACACAGTCCGTCGCAGCAGCGGCGCTCGACCAGTACACGAAACCGAGCGTCGCAGTCGCGAAGCAGTGGCTCGAGCACGTGATCTTGCCGCGGCGCGTGTTTGATGAGAAGCGCCGCACGTACCGGCTCGTCGAGATGGGCGAAGACTGGAACAGCAGCGAGCTCTTCCCAGTCTGGGGCACGTCCATGAGCGACCTCTACGTCTTTGGCATCGGCATTGGGCTCTACTTTCGCATGCTCCTGCAGCTCGGTGCGCTCACGTTCATACTCGCAGCGGTGTCCGTGCCGTCGATCCTGTACTTTGCGAGCGACGAGTATTCTGGGCCGCTGCTCGAGCGCAGGCTGGACGACAACACGAAGCTCGACATGCGTGTCTGGGGCACAGCCGCGTGCACGCGCTCGAGCACGAGCAGCGACGGGCTCAAGGTCCACGACTGTCCGCTCGTCGTGGGGCTCTTCCAAGTCGACCTCATCGTGCTTGGGATCCTCTCTGTCTACACGATCGTCGTTGGCATTGCACAGGAGCGCACAAAGGCGTTCATCGACGCACAGGAGCAGACTGCCGCCGACTACGCCGTGGTCGTGAAGGACCCCAACTGCGACGCATGGACGCCGGACGAGTGGTACGCGTTCTTCAGTCAGTTCGGTGCAGTCAAGTTCGTGACAGTAGCAGTCGACAACCACGCGCTGCTCTCAGCGCTTGCGCACAAGCGGTACATGGAGGAGATGCTGCGCATGGAGTCGCCGGAGCGCGCTGTCACAGACGCTGCGCTGCACGCTGCAGTCGACGGACCACTGCCGCCTGCTGCTGCGCGCGTGTCGTGCTGCAAGCGCCTGCTCCAAGCGCTGACGTTCAGCCGTGACGTTGACTACTGGACGCGCAAGCTCTACTACCAGCGCAAGCGCATTGAGAAGCTGTTGCGGCACGAGAGCTACCCAGTCTGGTCGGTCTTTGTGATGTTTGAGACCGAAGACGCGCACGCCGAGTGCCTCGCAAAGACCCGCGCCGGTGTCCTTGCGACTGTGCTCGACCTGCCGTCGACTGGCGCCGTGCCGCGGCAGTTCCGCTTCCGCGGCACGAACGTGCTCCAGGTCGAGCAAGCCTGCGAGCCTTCGTCCGTGCTCTGGAAGCACGTCGGTGTGCGCTGGCGCACGCGCTTTTGCCAGCAGCTCACAAGCGTCACCGTTGTCGTAGCGATGATGATCGGCGTCTACTACCTCACGCACATGCTCAAAGACACGTACGTCGTCACGAGCGCGGACTCGACGGCGGGTGAGAGCCGTCAAGAGCGCAAGAACCTGTACGTGATTGCGTACGCGCTTGCTGCGACCGACGCTGTTGGCTGCCAGCTCCTCGGCTACGTCGACTGGCTCGAGCAGCACGCAACGAAAGAGCGCGCGCAGCTCTCGACGCTCAACAAGCTCTTGCTCTTCCGGGGCTTCAACGGCGCCGTGGTGATCTACTTGCTCACGGACTTCACCGACATGCTCTCGGAGCAGAACCTGCTCCAGCTCCAAGCGATCTTGATTGCAAACCTCGTAACGACGCCGGTGCTTCAGCTCCTGAGTCTCTACGACCGCGCGCTGCAGTGGCTTGCAGCCCCGCGTGCGCGGACGCAGAAGAAGCTGAATCAGTACTACTCGGGCACGGCGTGGCAGCTCGCGGAGCGGTACACGCAGATCAGCAAGACCGTCGGCACGGCGCTGTTCTTCAAAGCGCTGCTACCGACGGGCCTTGTGATCACGTCGCTCTCGCTCTTTCTCAACTACTGGGTCGACAAGTACTGCTTGCTTCGGAAGTGGAAGGTCCCGCCGCAGTTTGACGGCTTGCTCGCGCGCGCGTCGCGGTACCACCTGCTCCTCATGGCGCTCACGTCGCTCGTGATGATGGGGCACTGGTACGACGGCTGGCCGTTCGACGCGCAGACGCAGCACGAGCTCGAAGTGCGCTGGCGCAACGGCATGTTCCGCGACGCCGTGGTCTACGTCCTCGGCATTGTCTTTCCGTTCGAGCGCACGTACCGGTCCGAGGAGCAGACGGAGCTCATGCATGCGCTCGTGCTTGCGATCGTGTGCGTCACGGCACTCACACTCGCGTTCCTTGTGCTCAAGACGCTCTACCGCACGTGGCATCGGTACGTCGTCGGCGGCCACCGCAGTCGCTCGCGCCGCACGCAGCTCAGCGACGTGAACGCATCCGCAGTCCCGCACCTCAACGCGTACGTGCCGTCTTACGAGTCGTGGTATTCGGACTTTCCGTACCTGTGCGTGCCGCTACGGGACTTTGAGCACCGGTACATCAGCTGGTCCGGCGACCACTCGGCGTATTGTCTCGTGAACGACGTCCTAGACGACCCAGCGCTTGCGCAGCACGTGCGCGGTCGACCACTCGAGCAGCTCTTTGGTGCCTGTAAGCAGTACGACGTGCCAGTGACCGCAACAGTGCCGCTGCACGAGAGTGGCCGTGACAAGACCTCGTTTGCAGCGTGTGGCGAGTCCGAAGGCGAGCTGCTGCCGGCGCTGCGCGTCGACCACGTATGATAGCACCAGAACACGTCTGCCGAGTAGATGTGAGGCAGTCAGACAACAACTCCGTGCTCTGTAGTTCGTGTAGAACAAGTCGCTCGAACGAGCAAACGCATGCAGTCGCCATGGCTATGACAATCAATCGATCCACAGCCCATCGACTGTGTATTGCTGACGACCAACGCCGAGTTGCACGCGAGTCAGTCCGACAACTAGTCAGTCAGCAGTGTGCATGACATCACCATGTATCACAAGATGTGGTTGCAGCAGTACCGAAGCTCCATGATTCATCTGCAGCGCATGAACGCCTCGATCTGGTCGCAGCAAGCAGAGTCGAGCAAGCACGACGTACGGTGTGGTGCGCTGAGACTACAGACGACAACTCGGGAGACGACAAATCGGATCTCAACTTCATCCATTAGCCATCGGCTAATCCACATTCTCAACGATCATGAACGCTATACTCAAGTGACAGCGCAGCGCTACCTCGCACGAGGAAGAGTGCCTCAGCAGGACCGTAGTATTCGCGAGGTGCATACGGTGGCGTAGTGACTGTGCTGGCACTTTAAAGCGCTTGTGTGAGTGGCAACCAACTCCAGCACTGCACTTGGGTTTGCGTACATGTACTTGCGCACGGGTCGATCAGCTTCACACCGCTGCCACCATCACAGCCTCCAGATCATCTCGAACGCTGTTCGACAGCTCTACATGTACTCGCGGGACCTGTCACTCAGTGAGTCACTACGAATGTGCGGAGCCTGTCTGGACCTCCGAGCACCCAAACACCCAGTACGTGGTGGATCAGGTAGCCCTGGTGATGTCTCTCTCACCTGCCAAGGTCTCACAGCGTACGAACACCAGTCGGGGCGTTCGTTTTAGGTGATGTACTAGCAAACTGATGCGTGCTTGTGCAGTCTGTGGCGATGACAAGCGCTCCTGCGCCCCAACGAGCGCCATTCCCGAAAACGCACAGTCAGACGCGATCCAGAGGCTCAAGCACTGCCTCCACGATGCCGCTCGTGATGCGCCTTCCGCTCGTTTGGCTACTCGTGTGTGCCAGCATGAGTGCTCACCTCGTACGCGCTGCTAACTCAGGCGGCTTCCTCATTTCGTCGACCGTGACGGACAAGGTGGCTGCGAGCGCGCAAGTGAGCAGCGATCAAGTGTACGCCCGGACGTGGCA
>JAASFL010000681.1:0-14649 GCA_023333735.1 Globisporangium takayamanum
ACCACCTCAGCAACTCCGCAGCACACCACAAAGACCACACCACTCCATCTTTGCTTCCTCGCCCAGTTGTGTGATCATCACTCACGACTCTTCGGCAAAGCACCGTCGATATCCGCTTAAGTGCGACGCCGATCCTTACAATGGACTCTCGTGTGCGATTCCAGCACAACTATAGTAGAATCAAGTCAACCTTTGCAGATCTTCGCCTCGCACAGAGAAAGGCGTGAAGCCATTGCGTTGGGTCGCGAGTGAATGGAGTGGCAGCAGTATGCTCAATACGGTCAACGCACTCGATGCGCTCAATGCGCTCAACGCGCTCAACGCGATAGTGATCGATCAGATGTATCACTGTTGATATATCACCTGTCTGTCCATGCTTCGCGTCGTCATGCAGCTCCAACCACGTGCAGCTCGCACGACTGCAGCCATCAGCACTCATCGGCGTGGCAAGCACTCCCGCATGCTTCCTCCACTTCGATACAAGCGTCGTCACGCATCACAACCGAGCTGCTCGCACTCGCAGACACCAAGTACGCAGTCGACGCCGCGAGGTTCTTCAAGAGCGACTCCTCCATCGACGACTTCATCAGCATTGCTAAACGAAATGCGCCACGAGCTGCACGTTGTTGGCGGCATTCACATCGCCACGCTAGATGGCTATATTCGTCTACCTCGCAGACATCGACTAGTTCTGCGCACAGCTCGTAGTGACTGACGGCGACAACGACGACTCACCGTTGTCTTCGCCTACTACCACTGCCTCGCCCCAACGATTGACGTCGGCGAGACCAAGCGCTCACAGTTCGCGCTTATCATCCTTACGTTCCCAGACTGGTACCAGAGGCTGCTCACATTGAGCGACAATTGAGAGACGCGCGTATCGCTCGTCTTGTAGCTCGGTGGCGCGCGTCAGCAGCGCGTGGACTTTCTGCTTCTCGTGGGCTTGCAGTCGTGCGAGCAGTGCGTCAAACGTGCACAAGGCGTCTAGCTCGCGAGCGCTTAGAATAGCGAGCCTGCTCCTGAAAAAAGCACCAGCGGCTCTGATCGTCTTATGCCAGGACGACGACGACGATGACCACACGCGCGCATCCCGATCACAGCGCAGTTGCGATTCCGACACGTGAAGACCAAGTAGTTCGATCGGTCAATTGCCTATCGGCGTGCTGCTGCTACTTGTTTGCGTACGATGCCATCGACCAGCGTCGCGAGCAAGAAGAAGCGCGAAGAGGCACTGCGGCAGCGTGAGAGCGGCTTCAACCTCTCGGGCGTGCACCAAGAGCGCCTCCCAGAGTACAATGCGCTCGTGGACCGCAACTTGCGGCACCACTTTGAGAATCGGACGCTCCAGAACCACTTGAGCGACGTCGGGTTGATCGACCAGCGCGGTCGGATCGTCGACCTCGCAAAGCAAAAGGCAAAGCTCTCGATCATCGAGCAAGAGTTCAAGATCGCGGAGCAGAGCGAACAGCGGCGCGCAAAAGACGAGGACGAGATCCGCCGCCGCGTGCAGATGAAGCGGCACGACGCGCTGTACGACGCGCGGCAGAAGGAGAAGCTGCTGCAGCTCAAGGAGGAGAAGAAGATCGTGCGCGAGATCGTCCAGGCAGCGAAAGGATACGCGTCAGTCACAAAGCCGAGCGTGCACTAACAATACGACACCGACGCTGTCTCGGTATTGCTCTTGCTCTTGCTCTCTCGTACTCTTGTACTCTCACTCTCTTTCTACTGTAGCATTCCGAGCGCTCAGTCAACGACTTTGTGCAGCGGCGCCGCTGCCATCGCACTGCCGACGCCTTCGACGGTCCGACCCGTGCACACTTCGGCAAAGTTGGCGCGGCAGCCGCGGTCGTACGGGTTGTGGAACTCGTCCATGGGCGTCTTCAGGTACGGGTACTTGTCTTTATTGAACACTTCGTTCGTCGTGAGGTTCGTCGCGACGTTCCGGAGCTGGAGACATAGGAGCACCGTCGTCGGGAGCCCAAAGAGCGCGGCGCAGAAGAGCGTGAACGCGTGCACGAATCGCAGCAGCAGCGTCGACGTGTCGCTCGTCGCTTGTGCCCACTGCGGCTGCGCGAACACTGGGAGCCACGCACTACTCCATGAGGACGACGACGACAGGCCACTGGACTGTGACGCGGACGCATGGAGCGGAAGATGTCCGAGCAGCGTCGCAGCCGAGAGCGTCCCGATGAACGCGCAGAAGACCGAGAGCGCGCCGAGGAAGACGAGGAAGCCGGCGTGGTTCCCAATGCCAACGCAGTTGTTGATCCACGGACAGTGGTGGTCGAAGCGGTAGACGCACCGGCGACACGACGCGCAGTGCTTCGACCGCAGCGGCTTGCGCGTCACGCACGTCGGACACGGCACGGAGTTGCACTCGGACGCCAGGAGCTCGTACGCTGGCTGGTGCGACTGCGGGACGTACCCCGGGTCTTTCAGCCACACGTACGTGTACAGCGCACACGTGAACATGCACAGTGCGAGCGACACGAGCGCGGCGCGTGCTGGGTCCGCGAGCGTCGGGATCGTCAGCCGCAGCGCCACCGCTTCCGCAGTGAGCACCATGACGTAGAAGAACACGACCGTGGCGCCTTTGCGCGACGCCCATGCGACGAACCGGTCCGACGACCCGGCTTTGAGCGCGCCGACCGTGTCAAAGTGTGCGCCTTGCCGCGCAATGTCGAGCGCAGTGCGGCCATGCTTGTCGCGCACGTGCACTGGCGCGCCTTCGATCACGAGCTGCTTTGCGAGGAAAGCGTCGCCGAGCGCACTCGCGATCATGAGCGGCGTCTGGTCCTCCGAGTCGCGCACGGACTGGTCCGCGTGGTACCCGACAAGGAGCATCGCAGTGTACTGGAAGCCTTCAAAGACGGCCCAGTGGAGCGCTGTTGCACCGCGCGCGTCGCGCTGGTTCACGTCGGCGCCGCGGTGGATGAGCAAGCTCACGAACCCGGCGTTCCCAGTGCTCGCAGCGTAGTGCAGCGCCGCCATGCCCGACGAGTTGCGCGCGTTCAGGTCCGCGCCATTGTCGATCAAGACCATCGCGCAGGCGACGGACGTGCAGAGCATGAGCGCCGTCGCGCGGTGCTTCGAGTCGCCGCAGGCGTTGTCGATCACGTCTTCGAACGTTCCAGAGCGCGAGGCAATGACGTCCATTTCGCGGTCGCCATTCGCTGTCACTGCTGTCGTAGTGCTCCGTCCAGCGGACCTGTCTGCTGGTGCGCAGTACTTCTTCGCAATCATGACGAGGTACTCGACGAGCGTCGGGTGGTCGTAGAGCACGGCGAGGTGCAGTGCGTTCATCTGATGCCGCGCTTCGTGCGTCGTGAGGAGGCGGTAGATGGCGGCTGCGACCATCTCTTGCTGGCGCTCGTGGGATAAGCGGCTCTTGTCACTTGGAGCTGCTGCTGCGCGCTCGGCGTTGCGCACTGCGATCTCCACTGCGTTCTGCGCCTGGAAGTAGTCGCCTTTCATACACGCAGAGCACAGGAGCTTGGATGGCGACGCAAAGTACGCGTAGCGCTCATTACCAGTGCCATTGCCGCTGTCGGGATCGTCGTCATTGTCTTCAAAGTCTGCGTCGACATCGACGTCCTGGTCGTGTGGAGCAGGTGCGAGGAGCGCACTGATGCCAGGCTGCTTGCGAGGCGACGCATGCGCTGCTGCTGGGTTTGTACGCGGTGATGCGAAAGGCGAGCGCGGATGGAGGAGCTCGGCGAGCGTCGTCGCTCGTGGCGACGCAAAGCCCTGGTGCTGCTGTCCTGCTCCTCCTGCTGCTTGGTGAAACGGCGAGAACGGCGATGACGACGGCGACGCTGCTGCGTATGCTGGCGAAAGGAGCTGCTGCGAGCTGTGACCGTCGGAGCTCGTCTGGCTCGTCGTTTGGATGAGCGGCGTGAGCTCATTTGCGTGTCGCGGACTCGTCGTACTGGGATCCGCGCGCTGCGTTGTTGACTTGCCGTTCGCTGCTGCGGTGGGCGACATCGTTGGTCGCGACATCGACGCTCAGTCAGTTGAGCTGCTCACCCAACACGAGATGCAGCGACACTATGCGCGTTGTGAGACTCTAGACACTGGCGCTGCTGCTGCACACGCACACACGCCTGGATCACTCGATCGAGGCGAAGCGCCAGGAGATCCACAGGTCGTCGTCGCTGTCGTCGCAACAGCCAACGAGCGACTGATTTTCGAGCGTTTCGAGTGTGTGCGCCACACAAAATCTGTGTAGACCACATGAACCTGTGTAATTGCGGTACCAGTTGTATCACCAGCTGTTTCGGTCTTTGCACTTGGATTTAGTATGTGACCCATCACCCTCGGTGTCTCGCTCAAAACACCGGTATCCAATACAAACACGGCACATCATTTTGGTTTTACCTCTTTAGTTTCGCTATCGACGTGAGGTCCACTTGATCTCGACGCTGAATCTCGTGTTTGAGGCACTGCGTCATTGCCACTTTTGGTCGCTCGCACTCAAGCTCCAAGCACCCGCCGCTCTTCCTCCTCCTCTCGCTCGCTCGCTCTCTCTCGTCCACGCTCGCACACACGCACGACCATGGCCGAGCACGCTCCTTCTACTACTGCTGCCGCGGCCCCTGCGGTCTGGGACGAAGCCACGCAGACGTTCCACGGCGGCCAGGACTGGAAGTTCCTCTCGAACTTTGCCGAGGACTTCAGCGTCACGACGAACGGCCTCGGCACGCCGGCCGGGGCGCTCGCTGCCGCTGCTGCGTCGGTCATCTCGATCCACCACTACCCGCCAGCGGACTTCCAGCCTGCGATCAGCCACCTCGCCGAGTTCCTCTGGCCAGGCGCGTGGGAGCAGCACCTCGACCTGCTGCTCATGGGCAACGGCGCGTCGGAGCTCATTGACCTCGTGATCCGCAGCGTGCAGCCAGGTGGCTGGCGCCCGGGCGGCACGCTCACGCAGTACAAGGAGTACGAGCGCTCGAGCAAAGCCGACGGCCGCGAGACGCTCGCGTGGGACGACAAGTCCGCGGCGCTCACGTGCATGGTGAACCCGACGAACCCGACGGGCGACTACCTCGAGATCGACGCCATGAAGGCGTACATTGAGACGCACTGCCCGGACAACCACACGATCATCGTGGACGAGAGCATGCAGCCGTGGGTCGGCCCGCACTGGCGCCAGGACAGTCTCATCCACCAGCGCGAGTGGGTCGCGAACCTCGCGGCAACGCGCAAGATCAACGTCTGGGTCATGACGAGCTGGACCAAGATCTGGTCGTGCACGGGCTTGCGCATTGGCAGTGTCGTTGCACCGACGGCGGCGCACGCTGCCGCGATCAAGCGCAAGCAAGTGCCGTGGTCGGTCAACACGATGGCGCTCGCGTTCGTCTCGGCAGTCGTGAAGGACGACGCGTACATGCAGAAGACGTGGGAGGTCACGCCGGTGTGGCGCGCGCACATTGTCGCGGAGCTGAACGCGCGCTTCCCGCACTGGGAGATCCACGGCAAGCCGTACCTGTCGTGGATCTGGGTCGACACCAAGTCCGCGGCAACGAGCGAGCAGGCGTGTGCGCTCGCGAAGCAGCACGGCGTGCCTGTGCGCTCGGGCAAGCCAGGCTACGAGCTCCCGACGTTTGTGCGCGTCGCGGTGCGGAATCCGCAGCAGACTGCAGTGCTGCTCAAGGCGTGGGAATCGCTCCAGTAGATCAGTGCCCACGTGGTGGCGACAGCTCTCTCTCTCGCGCTTGACTTTCTTTTGCTGTAGTTCGTATCGACTGCTTGGCTTCAGTGAGCACGCTCCTGCCAGACGCATGAATGAATGGATGGATCATTGAGAAAACCTTGAAGTTTGTATACGATGGGAGCAGCTCACGATACGTCTCGACACGAATCGCAGCTTCGTTCGGGTCTTAAGTGGACGGCGCAGCACTGGCACAAGCGACCAAGGACAAAGTGGGCGATGCGTATATTCGCTGCTGCTAGTGATTGTACGTGTGTGTGTCTGTGGATGTGCCTATCGATCGTCGCCCTACTCGCGCTCGAGCGCCATGCGACTCTCGAGGCGCTTGAACTTGCTCTCCCAGCCGCGGATCACGTCCATGTACTTCTCAATGAGGTCGTGCTTCTCGTTCAGCTCGCTCTCGAGGTTCACGATCTCCATCTCGAGCTCGCTCTGCTGCACTGGCTCGCTGATGCTGTTCGACGTTGTCACAGCAGCGTCGTTGAGAAACAGGAGCTCAATCTGCTTGGCGTGCAGAAAGAGCTCTTCGAGTCGCGCTTCGATCTCCATTGTATCGGCGGCGTCTTGCTGCACAGGGTTGAAGCGGCAGTGCGGCGGGTACTGGATCGGTGGACACACGAGCGACAGCGCTTTCGCGAATGCGCTGTTCATCTGCGCGAGGTACTGCTCGCCTGGCGCAGCAGACGCTGACGCGTCCGTCACGAGCGTAGACGACGACGAGGTGGTGGCAGCGGCAGATGCTGCTGCTGTCGCTGCTGCGAGCGCTGCAGGATTCGGATTCGTCACAGCAGTCGCATTCGCGCCACTTGCGCTGCCAGTGTGTGCGCTCGTCGTCTCGGCTTTGATCTCCATGCTCGAGTTGCTCGTGTTGTTTGTATTGTTTCTCTTGGCGGCGAGTGTGCTGCAAATGCGAGCTCAAAACATCCTCGATTCTGCAAATTCCCACATGAACATACAATTGCGAAGTACAACATGCGACTCAGTAACACTTTTTGCTCGCTTCGATTGCAAGGACTCCCACGTGCATGCACACTACTCCAACGTCTTTGCTGTCGTCACGCTCTCTCTCTTGTTCATAAGGACTCACTGCGCCTCGGCGTGGTTCGTCGTCACGATCAAGCTGCTCGTGTTTCGTCGACCCGAGTGCACGCTCACGCTGTACACGAGCAGATTCTGGCATTGCGAGCACGTGTGGTCTTCAGTCGAGTTCGCGTACCCGCAGGCGTCGCACGACACGCCAACGAACGCCGGTACGAGCACTGGGAGACCGTTGCGGTACTCGCGATGCACACCGAGCGCAGCATCGAGTGCGCGCCAGAGCGGCTCGGCGAGTGGACACGCGACTTCGCCGCCGAGGATCTGCCGCGCCGTCACGTTGCTGCCGTAGAGCTTCGCATTGAGCGACCGGCGCGTGCAGATCACGGCGCTTGTCAAGCCAATGCCACCGTAGAGCCCGACGCTGTGGCTGTACGAGTAGTTCGGCGCAATGCCGCCGCGACTGAGGTTCACTGCAGCGCTCGCGGCGCGGCCGATCGGTCCAACAGCCAAGTCGAGCTCTGAGCCGAGCTGGAACTGGCCATTGCGCGTGAACACCTTCACGGCGCTGCGCGAGCTCAAGATGATCATGTAGTTGACCATCTCGCCGCCTGCCATCATGCCAAAGCCGAGGCCGCCCGAACTAATGAACGACGGCGCGGACCAGCCAGCGGGCGTGCGCGAGAGCACAAAGCCATTGCCGATCTTGCCGGAGAAGAGGAAGCCGACCTTGTAGACGGTGAGGAACACGAGGCCGTAGGCTTCGAGCAAGAGCTCTTCCGGGATCGACTGGTCTTTCAGCATCTTGGGCGACAGGAACGTCTCGACGACTTTCACGGCGTTCGCGATCTCCTTTGTGAGCTTCCCAGTCGACTTGGTGTCCATTGTGTGCGCGCTGCTTGTGTACTGCGAGTGCGGCACAGCCCACGAGTTCGATCGGTCCCGCAGCGCTGCAGCGTGTGGCGCCGCAGATGCGTGCGGGTAGTCACCACACACAGACGCAGCGGACGGTGGCGGTGAGTCAAAGACTGTCGTGCCGCGAAAGCCTGAGAAGAAGTTGGCGTCTGCCGTGTCCGAGCGTGTGATTGGCGCTGTATTGCGTGCACTTGCAGCTGCTGCTTGCGATTGCTGCTGCTGGCCTTGCTGGAGGATGAACGACTTGCGCGACGGCAGCCGCGTTGGCTGCGACGCTGGTGCACTGCGCATTGCTTGAGCTGACGACAAGAAGCTGTTGCTCCGGCTGCTGCTGTTCAAAGGCGCAGAGTGGTCGCTACTCATCGTGCTAGTCGTCGTCGCTTGCATCGCGCGTGGCGATTGAGGTCGTCGATCGGAGAGCAGAGCTGCTGCTGCGCTTGGGGGTGTCGTCGTCGCGTCCTCTCTCGCTCGCTTGCTCTGTCCAAGACGGTGGACTGTCTCTGAGTGAGAGCGAGTGCAAGTGGAGAGTACTTCGTGTGCACACTGCATGCGTTTAAGTGCGAAATGCTCCTGAGCTCGCAAGAGGTCATGTGCGCGTTGTGCGCGACGTCAATGAAGCAAGTGGCAAGACTTGACACAGCGCACGACAGCAAGACACGAAGAGCGATGCGGTAGGAAATGTACTCGTTGTGTTATATTCTGTGCTCGCGCGCGCTGTCGTCTCCTGCTCACTTGCTTGTCCGTGTCGTCGTCTTAGCAGCAGCATCACGAAGAACGCGCGGTCGTCTTCCATCACCAGCGACTGCACTCGGTCAGAGGTGCACCCGCGCGACTGCGTCAGCGAGACACGACACGCACATGTAGCAGCAGTAGCAGCGACTCGTTCGATCCGTCTGCTGCGCACATGTACACGCGCAAACGCGACCTGCATGCATCGCTCTCTCTCTCACACACACGTGCGCCCGCGCTTCGAGACGCTGTCTAGCTCCAGTGCTCGCGGTGGTGCTCGTCGTTCGCAGCGATGCCCCACTTGACCGTGCCGACAAAGAGCACGGCCGACGGGATGAGCACGGCGCCGTTCTCGCGGATCTTGCGGATCGTCTTCTGCGGGATCGTGTTGATGAGGCTGCGCACGGGGCTGACCTCATACGGCGAGAGGTGGCGCGTCACGCGACCCTTCTCGACGCCGTGCTTGGCCCACCACTTCATCAAGTTCACGCTCGGACCCATGCTGCTCACTTGCTGCTGTCGTCGGTGCTGCTCGCCAAAATGCTGGTGGTCGCCCTGTGTGTGTGTGTGGCGCGGGGCGAGCGAGCGAGCAGGAGCGGCCCAAAACGACAGTGTAAAAAAACCTCGCATTGTGAAAGAAACACCTCTTGACAATTGTATATTCAGTGCGATTTCACAGTCATTTTATAAAATAACCTCGAATGCGAGGTGCATTGCGTTTCTATTCAAAAGATGATATTCACGATTTAAAAGATAATTTTCACGAAAAGGTCGTACCGTACTTCGATGTCCTATAGTGAAGCCAAAGTTATTTTTCTTCTTAAATAATACACAGACCTTCACTATCAAACATAAAATGACTTTCTGAAACTGTGTGACTGATCGACTCAGTTATTTGTCTGTCGGATGGCATTCTCGTGAGGTGTCACTCTATCGAGACGCTATTGAGATGCTTGAACACCAACCTGGTGTTGCTTCGTGTCTGCGATCTCTACTTGTGCACGAGCCGCTTCATTCGCCTTGCAACCAACAAGAGCATTGTCGCCACCGTCTTGCGCTTCGCAACGGACTGGAGAGGTCTTTTGTTGTGCTGCTGTCGATTGCGCGCATTGAGTGCTACGAATGAGCAGAGACACTTTGAGGCGTCAACCTGGTTACATATGCGCAGCTGCGGAGTGAGCGACAGCGCAAGTGCGTGGTTGATAGAAGAGCCTGCAAGCCTAGCGAGCTCAAGGTGATTGATGAGAGGCGCGACGCATGTGCGCTCGATCGCGCTCGGTGTTGTTTGCCCAGCTCGACGTGCTGCAGCAGTCTCCAGTCTCTAGTTCGTCCGAGAGTAGCAAGTCTCGTGGATGTGAGCGAAGGTGAACGGGCGTCAAGGCAATGATCGTGGGTTCACTATTGGCGAGTGAGAGTGAGTGGAAATCCAACCAGCTGCACATGCGTCGTCGTGCGACAACACTGCTGCTTGAAGGCTCACCCACGACGGCACTCGAGCACTCGAGCAAGGCGAGACGAGCTCTCATGCTCGGAGATCGCAATGACAAGAAAGATCGGCGCGAGTCGTTCATTCGTCGGTATCAATAGCGAGGCCATTGAAACGTCCGCATCATTGAGAGCGTGTATTGTGTGCTCGCCTCGACTTGCTCAAAGCTCTAACATGAACATGCAGCACTCGCACACCGCCATGGAACCATTGGATTTGACCTTCGCACGTGCGCGCCAGACGTCGTGGCGGATCGGAGCTGGATGATTGGCGTATGGCGATGACCATCTCATTGGTTAACTTGCACCCACAGAACTACACCAAACCTGCGAGATCGGATGTCACCCACCTGAACCTGATTTCATTTCCGATACATGTCTGTTTGAGTTAAACTGTAGAATCACATGTCCTCTCAAACCACACGCTACACGACAAATTGCATTCGAATGGGTTTACTACCCAGACTGTCTTTCTCGCTCTCTCCCCACAATGCACTCGACTCGACTCGATTCGCTCAATTGACGGGCAGGAACATTTCCAGATTTGCCTGGCGCCTCTCGCAGCAGCAGCTCAGCAGCTCAGCAGTTCGCTTGTCGTTCCTTTACACACTCACACTCACACTAGCAATGGTCTCTCTGCGCAAGAGCTTCGTGCTCGCGGTCGTCGCGTGCACGGCGGTCATTGTCTCGGGCAACACGCACCACAGCCGCCACCACGTTGTCACCAAGCACGTCGTGAACGGCACGCACCCGGTGGTGAACGCCACGCATGAAGCCGCGAACATCACGATCGCAGCCGTGAACGGCACGAAGGCGCTGAACAGCACGGCGCTCAACGCCACGATCACTGCGCTCAACAGCACGGCGGTGAACGCGACGAAGCTCACGGGCTCGGGCAGCCGCGCTGCACCACAGAAGGCGGCGGCGTTCGTTGGCGAGGACGACGACGAGAGCGAGAGTGAGGACAACACTGACTTTGCCGACGACGATGACGACGACGAGAGCGAGAGCGAGGAGGACCCGGACTTTGCGGACGACGACGACGACGATGAGGAGAGCGACGAGGAGCCAGTGCACCACAAGAAGCACGGCAAGGACATCCTTGACAACATCGCGGACGGCGTCAAGGACGGCTTGGACAAGGCGAAGAACATCACGAAGGACGGTGTCGAAGCCGCCAAGAACGGCGCGGAAGTCGTGAAGAACGCCACGAGCCACGGTGTCGAAGTCGCTGTGAACAAGACCAAGACCGATGCGGAAGTTGTGAAGAACGCGACGAAGAACGGTGTTGAGATCGCTGTGAACGCCACCAAGACCGGTGTCTCGACTGCCGTGAACGCGACGAAGACTGGTGTCGAGCTTGTGAAGAACGCGACGAAGGACAGCGACGACGACGCTACGAAGGCGCCAAAGCACCACAAGAAGCACGACAAGAACATCTTCACGGATGCGGCGGACAAGATCAAGAACGTGACAAAGAACGCGTACGACGGTGCCAAGGACCTGCTCAACGGCACGGAGAAGGCGGACAACACGACGAAAGCGCCAAAGCACCACAAGAAGCACGACAAGAACATCTTCACGGATGCGGCGGACAAGATCAAGAACGTGACAAAGAACGCGTACGACGGTGCCAAGGACCTGCTCAACGGTACCGAGAAGACCAACAGCACGAAGGCGCCAAAGACGGGCGAGGACTTCACGATCGAGGAGCGCAATGTCACGGGCACGGCGCTCGCTGCGTCGGGTGCCTCGAAGCGTCCGAGCCTCGAGTCGTTTGCGCTCATTGGCTCGGTCGTCGGTGCGCTCGTGGGTGTGCTCGCAGTCGTGCTCACTGTGATTGTGCGCGCGCGCCGCAGCTCTGGCAGCAGCACGTCGGTGCTCGCGGACGACGAAGCGGCCGCCGCTGCAATGGACGCCGAGTCGGACGACGACTCGTCGGTGGAAGACGCGCTCGAGGCCGGCAAGGCGGCGAAGGACGCGGACGCGGAGGACGACGCTGAGGAGGGCAAGTTTGAGGGATCGGTCTAAGTGTCTCGATGTCATAGTCGTTGACTCGACTCGGAGCTGCTCGCTCACATGGAGCTGCTCGGATAGCGAGAATCGTTAACAAGCAAAAGCGCATTTGTGGCATTTGATATCGAACTTGTGAGCCAAACGATGACCAAAAGTTCGACGTTGCCAAGCACTGGACAGTTGGTCACGTTTGCTACAAAATCCTAGTACAAAATGCCACACATGTCCAGTTGATGTGACATACACTCTTGATGAAGTGCTCACCCAAAAGAGCTCTTCTTCCCGTGCTCGACTACCGACACTACTCTCATAAGCTCACTCGCACATCGACAATGATGAGCGCACTCGCAGTGCTCACGGACTCCGCGTTACTGCACCAAGTCGTACGCTCTGTACGCGGCGTGCCAGGGTTGCTGCTCGACCTCGAGCGCTCGCTCGACAAGGACGACTGGAGCGCGTTCCACGGCGACGCAGCGCTCGTCATGAGAGACGCAGTGCAGCGAGATGACCGCCGCGTGCTCGAGATGCTCGCTGACGTCCACGACACACTACCTTCATTGCACGGGCACGAGAAGCTGCGCTTTGACAACGCGCTGCTCTGGGCAGTGCGCATCGGACAGCTGTCCACTCTTATGTGGCTCCAAGCACACTGTCCGCATCTGCGCGCGAGCGTGCACCACGTCAACACTGCGATCAAGGCTGGACGCGTGGACATCCTCGCGTTCCTCGAAGCGCACTACCGCCAGGACTGGAGCAGCGACGACGTCTCGAACTGCGCACTCGCGTTCACACCGCGGACAAAATGGCGCGAGGTCGCTGCGTGGCTCGATGCACACGGCTACCGGAACTGTTTGTCTGCGTACGTGCTCGAGCGCGTCATCGAGAGCGGCGATGTCGAGATGCTCGCGTTCTTGCACGCTCACCGCCCAATGAGCTTCCCAGGACACATAATGTACTTGGCAGCGATGACTGGGAACCTCGCGGCCGTGCAGATGCTGCGCTCAGACCCACGGAGCACGCGCGTCATGGATGCTGCAGCACAGCATGGACACTTGAGTATCATCAAGTTTCTCCACGACGTGCGCCATGAAGCTTGCACGACGTTCGCGATGGACAGCGCTGCGTGCAATGGCTTCCTCGACGTCGTGGCGTTCTTGCACACGTACCGCACTGAGGGTTGCACGAAAGACGCACTGAATGGCGCAGCGCAGTACGGACACATCGCAGTGGTCCAGTTCCTCGTCGAGCACCGCACCGAAGGCAATCTCGACGAAGCACTTGCGCGCGCAGCTCTTAAGAACCAGCACGACGTCGTGCGCTATCTCGAGCGCGCACTTGCACTCACAAAACAGGAGTGTCGAATGTAGTAGGTGCTTTACGTGGCTGCCGCCTTCACACGCACGATAGCATGCGAATATGCGCGTCGCGAGAAACGTGTCCAGTGTTGCATGAAGCAGCAGCAGCAGTCGCGACTAGCAGCAACGCACTGCATTGCTTTCACTCAACGCTGTTGTGCTTGTCATACATGAATGCAATGCTCGCCCTCGGGTGTAGTTCACTGTCGCTACGTCTACCCTGCCTTTCGATGGAGCGAACCATGCTATGCAAGAGTCGCAGTGCTACTCGGTGCGCGGCGGCTGCACCACGAGCAGTGTCGCACTTCAACTTGCGTATCGCAGATCCGAGTGTACGTGTCCAACAGCGTGTCGCTTCAAATGCCGCAGCAGCCACCATGACGACGACGTTCTCGAGGTGCCTCACAGCACTCACAGCACTCACAGCACTCACAGCACTCACAGCACTCAATCTCGCATTCCTCAATTTGCGCTCTAGAGCTCACAGCACAAGCACGTGCTCCATCACGCGACTCCCAAGATCACCATCACCACCAGCAGCAACTCTTCACACTCTCGCTCACAATGACAGCACGCGGATCGCTGTACTTGCTCCAGATCGCACTGCTCTTTCAGCTCTTGCTCGCAGCTGTCGGTGCGCAAGACAACCAAGCAAGCAACAACGACAATGCGAGCACCACAGTCGAGTCGATCTTTGACTCGGCCAAGGGCATCAAAGTCGGCGGCAGCATCCTCGCCGTGCTCGCGATCGCCGCGGGCGCAGTCGTGTGTCTCGCCGGCTACAAGCTCTTTCGACCGGCGCTCTTTGTCGTTGGCTTTGCACTTGGCGGTGTCGTCGTTGCGATGGTCGCGGAAGAGATCTTCAAGAACAAGTCGTGGGTCGTCACGGCGTCGTGGATCGCGTTCGTCATTGGCGGCATCATCATCGGCTGCCTTGTCATCGCATTCTACTCGCTGAGCATCTTCTTAGCTGGCGCTGCTGGCGGCGTCGTGCTCGCAATGCTCGTGAACACGTCGGTCGCGTATAAGATCTACCCGAGCCACCCAAACGTCGTCTTGCTCGTCCTTGCTATCGTCCTCGGCATCGTTGGCGGCGTCTTGGCGCTCAAGCTCGAGAAGCCTGTTCTCATCATTGCAACGGCATTCGTCGGTGCTGCGATGCTCGTGTGGGGCGTCGGGTACTTTGCAGGCGACTTCCCGAGCTCGAGCGACCTCAAGGCGTTTGCGAACCAAGACGCAAACGGCGACTGGGTCTACTCGATTCCGTCGGCGTGGTGGGCGTACGTCGCCGGTATTCTCGTACTCGCAGCACTTGGTGCCGCTGTGCAGTTTCGCAAGACCGGTCGCGGCGGCGAGTATCACCGCAGCCACGCACTGCCGTCGCGGCAGCAGACCCAGACCCAG
>JAASFL010000682.1:0-14631 GCA_023333735.1 Globisporangium takayamanum
AACCAGCAGCGATTCGTCAGCGCGAAGAGTCCTGGGTCGCAACGTCTGCATTACCGCTCTCGCCCACGACCAAGTTGCTCTCATTGTCGCCACGTGCGAGCGGCCGTCGTCGCGATCGCCATCGCCGTCGCTAGCTTCACATGCACGAGCATCACTATCGCCGCTGCCGCTGCATAAGATTCTAGACGCGCATAAGACTACTGTCCAAATTTACCATCATGACCTCGTGTCGTCGGTGCCTTGTGTGCTTGCCTGTGCCTGCCTGTGCCTACCTGGTGCGCCAGAGCGTATGCCTTGGTAAGAGCACAAGCTGCCTCGTACGAGCGCACATCGCCATCAATCCATCCACACGAGCAGCTCCTGACCGCCGTTCACAGCGATGGCAAGTCCAGCGAAAAGCGCGACGTCGCGGCACACGCCGCTCTTTGACTCGCCGTCGAAGCACGGCGTGCACCACACGATCGCGACATACACACCAACTGAGACGCGCTTCAAGTGGCAGAGCGGTACAGGCTCCACTGATGCGCTCTACAAGCTCCCAACGAGCATTGGGACCGGACCGAAGAAAGGCTTTGGCACGAGCACGCGCGAGGACTGGGACACTACGAAGAAGCGCGTGAATCCGTGCGCTGGTCCCGGTTCGTACGAGTCACCGAGCTCGTGTGGGAAACAAGCGAGCTCGGTCTGCCGCAGCGCTGGCGCGACTGCATTCGACAATGCAGCGCGGAGTGCGCTCAATAGCGACACGACGCCGTCGCCAGGTCCGATCTACGACTTGCCTGAGACGCTCAGCGCCGCAGCCTCAGCGTCGCCCAAGTTTGGCACATCGACGCGGCAGCCGCTGAACGACAAAGCCGAAGGACCAGGACCGAACATTGCGCTCAAAGGCATGTTCAAGGACGTGCGACCTGGCGTCTCGCCGACATTTGGCACGGAGCGCCGCTTGCGTGCATCGCCAAGCTCGAGTGCGAGTTCCCCAGGTCCGATCTACGACCTCACGCCCACGGGCTTTCGCACAACTAGGCAGCTCTCGTTCAGCCACGCGAAGCGGTTCTAGTCGAGTAGCTCGCCTCGAGGCTAGGAGGTGGCTAGGCTCGAGTTTGACTTGGCTAGGCTAGCGACTCTGGCGTAGACTCGCGACTAGACTGAGAGAGTGACCGAGCTCAGTTTTACGCATCAAGGGACTGAGAGAGCACCACCGAGACCCAGAGACAGAAGCATCGACAGACAGACACTCATGCGAAAGAGCCAACTGCTTTACGTCCGCTTGTTCTTGTTCATGATCATCATGTGCGTGTTCTCAATGGTATCATCATCAGTTCAGGCGCACGCCCGTGTGCTGCTGCTGCCGCCGAGCGCTCGCCCGCGCAACGTCAGCTCGCTCGCTCTCCGCGTCAACGACAGAGTCCAACCATCTACGTCTCACAGCAGCAGTTGGAGCAGCACGACCACAGCAGCGGCGTTGGTCACAACGACAGACTCGCTGCTTACATGAGCTCGAGCTTGATCTCAGTCGGCGCCTTGAAGTCGGCGTCTTCGAGGTCAAAGCGCTTCATGTACGCGTCGAGGTCCGCCTGGAGCTCCTTCTGCTCCGCAGCCGTGAGCTGCACGACCTGGCCCTGCTTCGCCTCGAGACCCTCAGCGTACGCACGGAGCTCCTTCGAGAAGAGCGCCGCGATATCGTCCTCCTTGCTCTCGTCGACGTCCGCCTGCGAGAGGATGTCAAGTGCGTGCTTGAACGCCGCAGCCTTGAGGTTCTTGTCTCCCTTCTCGACGATCGCGCGCACCTTCTTCGTCGCGTTCGAGACCATCGACTTCTGGAGCTCGAGGTTGTAGCTCGCCTCGATCTCGCGGATCGACTCGAGGTTCTTCACGAACGTGTCGCGCGTCTTGTGGCGGAGCTTCGCGGCCTGGACCTGGCACATGAGCTCGACAGCGTCCTTGTGCGCTTCCGCGACGGCCGCAATGTCCTCGTGGATGTTCAAGAGCGACGCGTGCGTCGCAAGCGTCTCCTTCGCGAGCGCAATGTTCGCGTCTTCGACGAGGTTGTGCTCGCTCAGGATCGCGTTCGCGCGCGCGTCAAAGTACGACGCGATCGCGTCACCGCCAAACTTGTACACCGACGTGCAGAAGAGGAAGAAGCAGCATGCAAGCTGTGTCTCCTCGTTCAGGACGTAGAACTGTTACAGCATTCAGACAGACACATTGAGCAATGGCGCGTCAGTCAAACACGCAATGTAACAGGTCGCTTTGTACACTAACGCCGGCGCGCTATGCGTGTGAACGTACGCCGTTGCTGAGCGCCGGGATCGCGATGGCACCGATGATCGGCGCCGAGATCTTCCAGTCGTCGAGACCGTACTGCGAAAGGAGACCCGGGTGGACGGCGTCCGCGGCCGACTTGTTCTCCTCCTCCTTGCGCGCAGCGCTGCTGTGGAACGCGGCGACCGACGGCACCGAGGTGCGCGCCGAGGCCTTGGCCGCGGCCATGCGGATCGTGGCTTGACGGAGCGCGAGGCGGCTGAGCATCGTGGCAGTAAGAGCGGGCGACGAGACGGAGACGCGGAGGGGCTTCTTTCTCTACTGAGCGGCGCGCTTGTGCGGCTCGCGGCGACGCAGAGGGGGAGGTGGTTTGAGCCACTCACGAGTATACGACTGTGGCGTGTGCTTGACGTATAGTTTCATTTCGTATCCGGCGCAATAAGTGTTGTAAGTGCAAAAACAGAGTGACTGCAGTGTGTATCCGACACTCGCACTGTCTGCTGCGAATTGCAAAGCAAGTATACAATCCAACTATCCGGCTCGATAAACAGGCTTGTATTCGCATGACGACAGTGCTTGACACAGTTTGCCTATAACCCGGTCAGCGCATTACGACACACAGCAAGAGTGACGGTCACAGCAACTTGCACACACTTGCATCTTGACACTTGACAGCACGCATCAACGGCTGTAAGCGCCTCTGTGTGTGCGGGTGCGTCTCGACGAGCATGTGCTTCACTGCTGCAAGTGCATCTCTGTGTGGCAAAGTACGAAGGGGCCATCATATTGAAAGGCACATGCTAATTAACATCATGCTGCTGCATCTACCGAGGCATCATGTGTGTGCGAGAGTCGTGAGCGAGTCTATTGCCTCACGTCACTCGCTAGGCTCGTACGTCATTGTTATCATCATCACCATCATCATTGATCATTATCATAAGTGCATGCGCGTGTGTGTATGTCCCGCGCTTACAAGCGCAGTGCAGTCCGATTGTCTACGGCGTCCCGTCGTCGCCACCGAGCTTGGCGTTCAGCGTCGACTCCATGCGCTCGAGCTGCTTCGCGAGCTCCGTGATCTGCTTCGAGTGCGACGTGATCGCGACCACCATGTGCCCCTGCTGGTTCCGCAGCTGCTCCTGCGTCGTCGTCGTCTGCGACAGCAGCTCCATCAGTCGGAGCTCCATCTCATTGTCGCTCGGCTGCGTACCTGCGGCTGCTGCATCGCCATTGCCATTACTCTCGTCTTCCTGCACAACAGCAGTCGCAGGCGCCGGTGGCGGCGCAGTCGTATGTGCGACCGACGTATCAGGTCGGCTCTCGACCGACATGGAGCTGTCGATCGACGACACGGACGCGAGGTCGTCCATTTCGTACTCCTCGGCGTGGTGCGCGTACTGGTCCATCGGCGCACTCGCAACGACATCGTCCATCTTCTTCACGACGCCGCGCACGACGGCTTGGAGCTGCGTCACGATCTCAGTACACGCGTACCGCGCGTTCACGTCAAAGACTTCGATCGCGCCAACCGTGTGGCCATTCGAGAGCGTGATAGGAATGCCAGCGTAGAACGACGCGTGGAGCACGTCGCGGCGCCACGGGTTGCCAGCAAAGCGCACGTCGCGACTCACGTCACTGCACACGAGCGGGACGCCATTGCGGCACGTGTGCGCTGCGAACGACTTGTCGCGAGGGATGCTGTGGTCCATAAGGCTTGGCTCGCCGTTCTGCGCCACGACGACGTACTCGCTCCGTGCGAGCAACCCGACGAGTGCGATCGGACTGCTCGTTGCGATCGTCGCCATCGAGCAAAAGTGCAAGAGCGACTGCGTGAGCGCGCCAGTTGCAAGTGCGTCAATGAGAATGCGCACGGACCGAAGCCGCGCGTGCTCATTGTCGAGCTCGTTCGCTGTGATGTAGTTGCACCCGTCGCGGTCGACGACTTCCTGTGCCACTGGGTACGGCACTTCGAAGTAGTCCCGCAGTGGTCCGCAGCCTTCGTTCATGCAGAACGGACACTCGCCTGCAGTCGACGACGAGATCGAGAGACGCCGCGGCGCATGCGCTGCAGCTCCACTGCCAGTGCTCGTGAGCGACATGGTGCTCGACTTGCGGCGGAACGACGACGACGACGACGATGGCGCGTGCTGCTGGATGTTCGATGAGCTCGCTACGCGCTTCTCAGACGCAAACGACGACGCCGGTGCGCTCGATGTCGACGTTTGCGAGAACGAGCTCGCGCGGTCACTGCCCGAGACATTCGAGCGCTCGCTCGTGCTCGTCGTGGCCGTGAGCTGCGGACCCGTGAAGATCTGGTCGTAAAAGTCCTCTTGCGACTTGCCAGCGCTGAGCTTGCAGCCGACGCACACGCGCGCAGTCACTGAGCCTTCGTCGACAGACTCGACTTTGCGCGACATGCTGCAGTGGCTGCACACCGTCGCTGCGCACGAGCGGCAGACGTAGCGCCGACGCAGTGGGTTGAAGCCTTTCTTGCACACGCCGCAGTGCTTGGCTTTCTTGTCTGCGACGACAGCATCGAGCGACGGCGGGAGCTTTGCCGATGCAGACGCGCTTGACGCTTCGTCCTGGCTCGAGACACTCGCTTGCGACTGCGTCGCCGCCGAACCGCGCGGTACACTCACAGTCGATCCGTTCATGCTCGCAGCACTGCGTGCGCCGCGGCCGCTGCGCGTGCTGCTGCTGCTCGACGACGCGTCGCTGTCAAAGTACTTCCAGAACTTGCGGCTGTCGAGGTACTTTTGAAAGTGCTCGACCTCGTACCCGAGCTCTTCGTCGAGCTCCGAGAGCGTGTACTGCTCGCTCGCGTCGACAAAGCCCTTTTCCCACACGACGTGGTGGATCACGTTCATCGCCAGGAGCCGACGACCGATTATGTTTGCGTGCGTTCGGTCTGTTGCGAGCTCTTCCGCGACGAGGAACGCGACGATGTCTTCGCCAGACGAGCACCGGATCGCCAAGTCGCTCCGGATGCGAATTGGCGTGAGTGGCAGCGCCTCTCTCATGCGCGTGATCACGGGCTCGAGGTCCGCAATCGCGTACGACAGGTCGAGTCCGACCGTCGTGAGGATGTGAATGTTCGTCGCGATCGCAAGCGCCCACAGGTCGCGGTCTTTGCGCGACTTGGTGCGGAAGCCCATCTCGGTCGCTGGGAGCGAGCCGCCCTTGCACAGCAAGTCGAAGCGCCGTGGGAACTTGGTTGACGCTTCGGTGTCGTTCAGGTCCGTCACTTCGACGCCTGGACCGAGCTCGACCGCGCCGATGCGCAGCGAGTCGCGCTCGCGCTTGTGCACCGTGAGCCAGCGGCCTTCGAGGCGCACAAACACGTCCGACCATGTCGAGAACGCGCCACCTTTGAACTTGACTTCGAGCATGCCGGAGAGGTGCTGGAGCTTCTCACCACCTTGCGGGTGGCGGTGGTGGTTGTGGTGCGAGCGGTGGCCGCTGCTGCTGCCGTTGCTGCTCGCTGCTGTGCCGTTTGACGCCATCTTCTTAAGATGCGCGTGCTCTGCTGGCTGCAGCTGCTGCAGTTGTTGCTTGTGCTGGTGTGGCATGAGTGTGCTTGCTTGCGTGTGCGTGAACGATGTGAGGGGGTTCGTTGTCCTTGTCGCTGCTGCTGCTGGTCGAGCCCTCAAGCGCACGACGTGCTGCTGTTGTTGTTGCTAGAGCAGGTGAATCTCCACAGCGACACGCCCTTGCTCGTGCTCACGTGACCACTCTTGGTGAACGAGAAGGTGGTCGGCGATGATGTGGACAGGTTGCGAAGCGCGCGGATTTGGGAATTGCCGATGCTGCGGCAGTGCGGTGTGTGGCAGCAGTGGAGGAGGAGGAGAAGCTCTCACACGCAGCCAGTGCTCGCTCGAATGTGTGTCGCGGCTGGTAAGCTGTCGGGGGCGGTTGTGATTGTCCCAGTGTCCCGAGGACCCGAGTCTGTGTGTGCGAGTGTGTGTGCTGCGCTCTACCGCTCGCTCGCTTGCTGCCGCAGTCTCGCTCGCTCTTCGTGTGTGTGTGTGTGTGTGTGTGTGTGTCGGCGCGCGCACCAGCAGCAACAGCGTCTCTCTATACGAAAACCACGCACCATGTGGCCGAGCTGAAGCCACAGAGTCATGTCAAGGACGAAGCGAGCGACCCGAACCCTCGCTCCGCCTCGATTTTTAACCGCCCTCCCACTTATGCTATGCTCGGTTTTTTAGCGATGCAATTCACGAATTTATGCGCGGTTTTAACAACAGCAATCAATGCAAACAGTATGCACGTCACACGGAAAAGTGTGGTTTTACAGTCGCGTAAAGCGCGAATTACGGCTTGCGCAGCACCATGCGATTTGTGCGGTCAGACTCTCGTTTGCGACGACAGCACACGAGAGTCTGTTCGCCGCTCGCGCGCTGAAAGCTGAAAGCAAGTGTGTGTGTCGATGGTCCCAGGAACACAACATGCTTTCGTAGCTCGGGCAAATGAAGGTGTCGATCAAAGCAAATCGAGTGGTGAACGAAGCTCGAAGCTCAAAGCTCAGCAACAGTCTATTGCTCGATTTTGGTCGCGAACAATTTGCTCGTGTGCGCAACAATGAACGGCGCGCGCAGTATGAAGCAACAGTGCAGTCAGTGGACAGACTTGTTGCAGATTTGCGGTTCCAAAGAAACATAGAGGTCGAATAAGAAAAGTGCGGCGAGGATTTGATTTGAGGTGGTGATGTTACGACTCGACCCGCTCTCTCTCGCTGGGTCTCTCTCGCTCACACGCACACTCACACTTGCTCGCTTGCTCGCTCTCGCTGTGTCTCTGTGTGTGTGTGTGTCAAATGGGCTCTGCTCTTGAACACGTGTGTTGTGCATGTGCATGTGCACACACGTTGCTCTGATTCTGCTGCCTCTCGAGCGGCGGCTTTCGCTCAAGTCGGTGTTGGTGGCGTCATGTCGCGCCGCAAGTCGCGCGAGGTAACGCTACTGCTTCATGCTGCTGCTCTGTGTGTGTGTCTCCTCAAGAGGCAACACGACGCACCAAGCGCAGCACCAGTCTTTAACAGGCGCAAACTCACTAGCCTCTAAGACTCTCAGACCCAGACTCTCAAGACACAAACCCGTCATGAAAGACTGATGGTGTTGTTAGCTCCCGCTGGAGCTCCGGTGCGTGTAGACGCAGTTGAAGTTTTGTTTGCTGGTTGCGCGCGAGTGGATGACGATGGTCTCTGCATTCACACTCAAACACGTTCGCGAAGAGCGAGCGCGCAAAGAGCTCTTCTTCTGGCTGGTTGGCTGGGTGGGTGTCGGTGCTAGTCAGTCAGTCAGTCAGTCCCACCAGCAGCGCACACCGCGCGCCATTTGACGATCACCACTCGGCTCGGCTCGGCACTCGGTGTCGCCGCGTCGCAGTGCTGCTCACAGCGCTCTCTCTTGCATGCCGTGCGTGGAGGTGGCGGCGCCAACAGCGCTGATTTAGAGACTGCCATCTGATTGCTCTATAGAGCGCGCACACATGTGAGCGCGTCCTTGATAGAGCAGAGCCGGTTTGCTGCTTGTGTGTCTTTGCTCAACCGCGTGATTGGACGTGAAGAACGAGAAAACAGAGAGCGCATGATAGAGAGAGACGAGTGAAGAGACGAGCGCGTACTGTGCGTCTGCTGCCGAGTCCCTGAGCGCGCATTGCCATGAGCGAGTCCCTCCTCGAGCTCCTTATGATGCGCGCTCCTTCTCAACGTACGAGTACGAGTACATGTTTGCCAATGCGACTGCCGATACCGACATGCACGTCCTGGACACCAGTCGTGAGTCGCTCCTGGCCGGTCTGGAGCCAGCAGTAGTTGGTCATGCGTGTCAGCCATGTCAAGGCAAGTGTCAAAGACAAAAGAGTTGTCAAGCCCGCCATCATCTTGCTGGTCGAGCACCTGTGTTGTGTTTCCACAAACTTGAACAACGTATGCTGGCAATCGCGCGAATCACTTGATACAATCCCACATAACAATTCGCACGGTCTTGAAACGACGCACACTAAACAACACCAGCAAGATCAGCACACTCAAGCGAGCGCGATCGACTTCATCATCATGACGCAGTAGCTCAGCTCCCCCTCCTTCCCCTCCTTCCTTGCTGTCCTTGCTGTCCTTGACAGCAGCGCCACCGCCTTTGCATGACAAACAACAACGCACTCGTGATCCCAGCCGAGCTGCGGTCGCACTTCACAGAGGCTCAGGCGGAGGAGCTCGTGGCGCAGTTTGAGCAGAGCGACGCCGATGGCAGCGGCACGATCGACGAGCGCGAGTTCCGCGCACTGCTCGCGCGCATGTCGCTCAGTGTCACAGACGCTGAGGCCGGCGAGCTCGTTGCGAGCATCGATACAAATGGCAACGGTCTCATTGACTTTGCAGAGCTCGTCGCAATGGTCGTGCAGCTCAAGCAAGGCGACGCGCGCTTCCAGGCGCTCAAGCGCTTGCTCGATGCGCTCGACACGACACCAGTGGCGATGCTCGAGCGTGAAGCAAGTCCGTCCTCCTGTCTGGTAGTAGTATCGCTTTGTATCGATCGCCGACAGCACTCGCCACTGACACTGTGCGTATCCGTATGTTCGTGTGGCGATGTAGAGAAGTTTGGACTGGGGATCGAGTACCAGCTCGTGGCGGAGCGCAAGGCGACAGCGTCAACGCCGCCGCAGTTCGTCATGGAGCTCGTGATCACAGGCAAGTGGTGCGGTGCACGTGGCGCCGAGACGCTCCAAGCGTTTGGCAAGACCACGCGCGATGCCAAGTTTAAAGCCGCGGAAGCGGGTCTTGCGCGCGTGAAGAAGCTCAAGCCCGGACTAGCGTACGAGCTCGGGCACCTGCCGATCGAGTGGGAGCAGTGGCTCTTTGAGAACGTCGAGCGCGGTATGAAAGCGCGCAAGCTCCTTACGCTCCTTACACAGAAGGGCTTTGCACCAGCAAACAGCGTCGCGCTCATGCAGTGCATCTCTGCGAGGGTCTCGTCACATCGCCTTCGCACACGCGTACGTGCAGCAGGCGCTCTACAGCAGGCCCAAACACTGTTGCGTGTCCAGTGAACAGTCACTCACGCGTAGCTGTCTGCGTGGCTCTGTCTCTGTGTCTTGGCGATCAGCGCGCCGACGAGCATGTACGCGACTGCAGCAGACGCTGGCACTGGCCGTGCGCCAGCGCATGCGCTGCACCCAAAGTGGGCACGCTGGACGCAGTAAGAGCTTGCGCGCGGCATTGACGGCCGCGTTGTGCTCCAAGAGCTCGTTGTCTGGGGCTTGGACGCCGCCAAGAGTCCGCTCTTCACACAGCAGCTCTTGCGCGGCACTGGCTCGAGTGCACCGGTCGGGAGCAGTCGAGACTCAACGAGTCCTAGTCGCACCAATGGTGCTTCCGCAGTTGCGATGAACAGCCAACCGCAGCATCAGTACACATTCCCCACGTGCTTGGAGCGCGGCGAGCTCCACGAAGTCGAGCTCTTTGTATGCGCCGGACAAGACGTGAACGCACTCGTCGTGGACCAGGAGACGCACACTGCGCTCGCGCCGCTCCATATCGCAGTCAAGCACGGCCACAATGCGATTGTGCGCCTACTGCTTGGCCACGGCGCTGACGTCGACGTCCTCGATGCGTCAGACCGCTCGCCACTCATGGTCGCCGCTCGGAACCGCTCAGCTGCGATCTGCGACGTCTTACTGCAGCACCACGCGTCGATCTTTCGTCGCGACAAGCTCGACCAGACGCCACTGCACATGGCGGCGTACGGCGGCGCAGTCGAGATCGTCGCTCGGATCCTCGCAGTCCACGACGACCTCTTGCTGCTGCGCATTGCGTCGCTGCCGCGCACTGCTGGCGTGAGCTACCAAGCGCTGCTGGAGACTGCATTTGACACAGTCATGGCGCTCAAGCTCCGTGAGAACGAGCGGCGGCGGTTCTACATCGCGTGAGTCTTTGACGCTGCGCTGTGGCTCCACGACTAGCTCGTGCGGTCAAGCAGTAGTGATAGCAATAGTGTGAGCGCTGGCATCGCCGCACTGCCACGGCCGCAGCGGTTCTACATCGAGTACTTGGTCGCACAGCACCACGACAAGTTCACCATGCAGCAGCAGCAGCTCGCAGCCGAAGACACGACTGACACGGACGACGTTGCGCCGGGCGCAAGTGACTGGATCACACGCGACGAAGTGGCGTTCTATCTCGACAAGAGGGTCCGCGAGACGTTCAAGCACTTGCGCACGAAGCAAGGACGCACGGCGCTCCACGTTGCGTGCGACGAGAACCTCGCGTGTACGCACGAGCAGGCGATCGCGTGTCTCGCAAGTGACCACGGCGTGAGTCCACTGCTGCGTGACTACAGCAACCAAATGGCCATTGATCTTGTGCTCACGCGACGTGGACGTCCTGGGAGTCCACCGATCGATGCGTAGCGTGAGCGACAGCTCGTGCACGACCGCGACGTACGGTGCCGTGCGAAGCAGCAGCGGCTCGAAGCCGAGCGCATCGCCGAGCGCCGCGCGCGCTGGCAACGTGAAGTTGAAGCAATGGTGAGCGACTTTGACGAGCTCGAGACGCTCGCTGCGATGCGCAAAGTCGTGAAAGTGCAGCCGCCGCTTGAGTACATCAGTGGCTGGCACGTGTACTTGGAGCCACTGAGTGGCAATCGGCTGTTTGAGAACGCCGCGAGTGGCTTTGTGCAGCGCCAAGTGCCAGCAAAAGGTCCTCGCAACGAGCTCCGAGCGTCTCGGCTGGAAAGAGAAGCTCGCGCTCGCGTCGCACTTTGTCGAGCGCAACTGGCACGTCCCAGCGTGGGAGCTCCATCGTGTGAACAGCTCGGATCTGTACTTCTTCTTCCACCGCGAGACGCTCGCGTGCCAGTGGCTCAAGCCAGCGGATGCGCCTAAGGACTGGCGCACGAAGCGCATCTTTGACTCGCAGGACCTCCTCGGCGACGCTGAAGACCAAGCGAGTCTCGTTATTGCGTTCTCAAACACAGTGACGCCGGCGATCACAACGGACGCAAACCGTGGACGCCGCCTTGGCGACTGGCGCGAGTGCGTTTGCTTTGGTGTGACGTTCTACTTGCGTCAGAGTGAAGATGGCAGTGGCGACGAAGCTGGCGTGTCGCTCACAAAGCCACCGGACGTGCCGCGGCACGAGAGCTACCGGTACGCGCAAGTGCGCATTCGAGAACGGAGCGAAGAGATCGAAGAGGTACGAAGGCTGTGCCTCTGGTGCTCGTGGGAGTCTGTACGAGTCGATAGGTCTTGTGGTCGTCGCTAGGACACGAGGACGCTTGACTGACGGACTGACTGACGTGGTCGTGTGTCGGATGTGAACTGGACGAACGGATAGCACGACGGTGGGTGGAAGCGGTTCTACGACCCCGTGACAGCGCATACGTTCTACTTTGACGAGTTCAGCGGCGAGTGCGTCCACGACACTGACGCGACTGCGCCGTTCCTAATGCGCATCCGCAAGCCGCGGCCCAAGTCCCGCTTCGCGCTCACGAAAGAGGAGCTCGCGCGCCGCAAAGAGGAGCTCGCGTGGAAAGAGGCGCTCCAGCGCGCGCAACGGCATGATGAGCACGTCCGCGACGCTGCCGCGCAAGCTGCGGCGCATACTGCACAGCAAGCGCAGCTGAGCGGTGCGCTCGACCAGGCAGTCACAGCGCTCGAGAAGAGCGTCACGAGCGAGCACTTGGACGTCCACGGCCGCACGCTCGCGTACGTCGATGCGCGGTTCCGTCGCGAGTGCGACGTCTTTCTTCGAGCGCACGCGAACGGGCTCCTCACGTCTGTGAATCCCACGCGTGAGTGTCCACGCGACGAAGTTGAGCGGGCACTGACGTTCGAACGCACACTCGATGCCGATGAGTCGGAGAGCGCCACGCTTGAAGACAACGACGAGAGCCGTGCGAGTCGCGAGCGCCGTCACGTGAGTCGCATCCTCGTCCGTGCTGCGGAGCGATTGCGCGCCGACCGCGAGCTCTGTCGCTGGGGCTGCGCGCGCTGGTTCCCGCGGCTTCAGAGTCTCGAGACGCACGAGCGCGACGAGTGTGCCCGTCGGCGCATGGTCTGCCGTCTCAGCTGTCCGCTCGTGCTCGAGCACAAGCGCTGGCGCCAGGTGATCTACGACCACGAAGCAGAGTTCTAGTGCATGCGACTCGCGCATTGTCTACTGCCCACGCGACTGCGGCGTGTGGCTCCCGCACTTGGAGCTCGCGCATCACATGCGTGAATTGTGTATGAAGCGTCCAGTGGGCGACTTGCGCTGCCGTCTCGGCTGTGACCGCGTGTATCAGGGCGGCGCACATGAACTCTTGGCCCTCGAACAGACACGGATCGCCCATGAACAGGACGAGTGCGAACTGCGCAAAGTCGAGTGCACGTGGCCGCAGTGCCGCGAGATCATCCTCGCGCGCGAGCGCAATGCGCACCGACGGAGTCACCTCCTCTCGTCTGGCATCGTGCACTTTGTCACTGCCGACGTGCACGAGTACCGCGTCCCAAAGGACATGAAAGTGCTCAAGATCCAGGCGTGGGGCGCTGGTGGCGGCAGTGGTCACCTCAAGGGTCAAATGGTCGGTCACGGCGGCGGCGGTGCGTTTGTCGAAGGCATCTGCAGTGTCGCGCCAGGTGAGACGCTCTACATCTCGATTGGCTCGGGCGGCAGTGCTGGCAAGTACGCGCGCTTGCGGCAGATCGAGTACACAGACGATGGTGGCGACAGTGGGAACACTGTCGGGGACGCGCCACAGTCAACGGACATAGCGAGTCCACGACGGCGACGGCGCATTGAGACGTTCGTTGGCGTCGCAAAGGGCGGACTCCCAGGTGGTGGCGACGGACATGGTGGAAACAAAGAGTGCGCCTGTGGCGGCGGTGGTGGCTTCACGAGCGTGTACCGCGAGAGTGCGTACGGCATCGAGTACTTGCTCATTGCAGCTGGCGGCGGTGGCGGTGGCACGTGTCGCCCCAGCGGCGGTGGCAGCGGTCGGCGTCCAAAGAAGTTTGAAGACGGCGACGACGTGCGCATGGGTCGACCTGGTGGCGACGTCGCAGGCGGCGACGCTGGTGAGTGCGACGAGCACAACCCGATCTGCAAGTTTGTCGGCACGAGCGGTGCGTCGATGCTAGGCGGCAATGGCGCAGAGTTTGGCGGTGGTGGTGGCGGCGGACTCTTTGGCGGTGGAGGCGGTGGCTTTGCACCTGGCATCGTCGGCGGTGGCGGTGGCGGGTCGAGTTATGTGAACGTGGCGGTGTTTGACCGCAAGAGCGTACGTATTGAGGCTGGAGGCGCGGTCTTGCCGGGTGGCATGAGCGAGAACCCGCCACAGAGCGTCCGTGGCGCGTACTGGGACGTTGTCGACGGCGTCGCTGGCGAAGGCGGCACGAGCACACCGTTGGCGGTCGAGAAAGGCAACCACGGCTGCGTCCGACTCGCTCGACTCGGCTTCTTCAACGACATGAAGCACCATCGCTAAGCAAACAACCCGAATGGAGGAAGGAGCGAGGATACCGTTATGATAGCCGTGCGGACGGCACCGAAGCGCGTTGCCGACAATCGTGCATGAGCGCTGGGTGGCATTGTCGACATATACGAAGCCGAGCTGTGTCGGATCGGTGTTGGGAGACCATACGTAGCTCTCTAACGGACAGTTCTGCACGTGCTGCTCATGTGGACGTGGTGACAGGAGCTACCAACCGAGTTGAGTTGGCACACTTGATGCCATCCACGACGTCTAAAGAACTCTCGACCCACGTCACTATGTAGCAAACCCAGCGTCTTGTTCGGTAGTGCCCTCTCTACTCGTGGAGATACATGTTGGCAGAGATCGAGATGTTCCCAGTGGCGGCCCACACGACCAAGAGCGAGAGGAAGAAGCTCTGGCGCTGCAGCGGCCGAAAGTCAATGCCATTGCCGACTTCGAGCAGACACGACGCAAATTCCACGACGATCTCGGCGCCGAGCTGACACGCCATGATGATCGCCTGCGAGTTGCTCAGGACGGACGACAGTGAGTGAGCTTGAGTCGAGCTGACATCAGTGTCACTGCTGCTGCTACCAATAGTGGCGCTGCGATCGCTCGCTACGGAGTCGTGGAAGCGCCGGAGCATGTAAAGTGCGCGACAAAAGTCTTGGAAAAAAACTATTTTGTTGGCTGTACCGTCAATTTTGCTCGTAGAAGCTAAAAACATATCAAAAACGATAGAGCGTTCTGCGACGATTGCGGTGATACAATCCGGTCACCGAAATTCGCAGTACCGGCAACGCAAGGGTCAAAAAACGAATTTTTCACTATTTGAGTCATATCGAGAGTTTGCGGTCAGATTGGTAACAAGCCCACAGATGTGCTACTCCGGAGCTAAGAAGACGTAATAAACGATCCC
>JAASFL010000683.1:0-14609 GCA_023333735.1 Globisporangium takayamanum
CTCTATCTTCGCAACACCGCCACTCACATTGGGCCAGAGACCAACAATCATGTAGTCTAGACAACGTAGTAATACTGGGTAGTTCCCTCTGGCAGGAGAGAAGTCCAGCCTAAACAACAAGTTAGGCTCTTTGACCCCCCCACACCAGTCAATCTGACAGTCAGTTCGTGCTTCCATGGAGCCATCACACACAATCCCTCACCATAATCGCATGCCCTGTGCATCCACTTTGGTTCCGTCCCCACGTGTAGAGCTCGCCGTAGGCTGACACTGCTGCGGTGTGGTTCACGCCACACGATACTTGCCGGATCCCAACACCGTCGAGCGCAGCAACAGGCTCCCATGTGGCGATCGGTCGTCCAAGCGGCGTCGCGCTGCCGCACACAAAGACTTGTCCACCGAGGAGCTTCTTCCTCCCGCTCTCAAAGTCTGACACGACCTCGGTACATACGGCCGAGTGCGTAGTTCCACAGGCGACTTGCCACGCTTTCACGCGTTGCTTCACAGACAACTCGCGCACGAGCGTTGGAACGACGACTGCATCGGTGACGTCGGGTCCGAGACCTAAGCGACCGCCGTTTGCGCAGCCCCACATAAATAGCTCGCCAGTCGTCGAGACCGCTCCTGTGTGCGCTGCGCCGCACGACACAGATCGGATCGCGCGCTTGCCAGGGAACTTGACGAGCACTGGGATAGTGGCAAACTGCTCGAACTTCTTGTCGACGATCCCGACACCGAGCTTCCTGGATGCTGCAGAGCCCCAAGTGTAGAGCGCGCCATCAGACGCGATCGCTGCGCTGTGCGAGTGGCCACACGCGACTGAGCGAATGTTCACGTGCTACAAGTGGCGCCAGCACTGAGTCTCAATGCAACGCCTGTCTTGGAACGAAGCAGAGCATCGGATGACGCACCTTGAACGCTTCGACGTACTGCGGATGGTCGCTGTCAAGGCACAGAGCGCCGCGCTCATTGTGCTGCAGTCCAAGGTGGCCGCTAACGCCATTTCCCATGTGAACAGCGACCTGAATACAGTTGGACGCTCAGTCAGTCAAGCGATGCCAGCAACAGCACCGGCAAGCGGCAAACAGCGCTCTAGCTCACCCGTCGTGTTGCAGCAGCGCGACATGAGATGCTCTAGCAGCAATGCTCGCAACCGCCTGTACGTTCACGTAGTAAGTTCATGAGATCACCGCGTCTACAGCGCCACTCTCTCTACACTTGCATCGACAGACGTACCACACGCCCTCGTGGCGAATGCAGGGGAGTACCCCTATTGCACACACAAGAGCAACACAAGCGAGAGGCAGTCACGTGAGAGCTTGGTATGGAGCTACAGACCCGTACGTCAAAACGCTACATCACGCACCTGGACGTGATGCCGCTCATGTTGATCTTGAGGTTCCCACCACGCGCAGTGTACTCGGGCGTACTGTCCTCCATCTGCACCTTGCGCCGTCCCACTTGCGTCTCAAACGCCCAGTCCTAGACACCAGCGCAAGTGACTGTAGTCAGCGGACTCTGAGAGTGACAAGAGAGCAGCCGGAGACACTGAGCGCAACGCACAGCGCGATGGATCTTGTCAATGAGCTTCTGCGTCTTCTGCTCCTTTGCGTGTGCTCTCCGTTCGTCGCGGACCAGTCGAAGCTCTGCCCACTGCGTATGACACGTGTGAGCGAGCGTGGGTGAGTACAATGAAGCCCAGTCGAGAGCATCGCGCTCACTCGGACCAAGCCGCAGCGAGTGATGCACGTACGTCTTGGAGCATCTTGTCCTTTGCCTGAGAGAGCACGAGCCATAGACGACAGTCAGTCAGTCAGTAAGATACACAACTAGCCATAGTGATACACTACAGCACAGCAAATGTCATCACCGAACCGGCTGTAGCAGCTTGCTGCGCTTGTCGAGGCTGTACATCTGCAGGCATCGACACATAACCACAAGCAGCCATATGAGCAAGCGCTAGTCGTATCGTGAGCGTCCTCACATCAGGCGCAACGCACTTTGATCTGCTCTTCTGCGGCCCGAAACGCGTCGTGGTCCTCAGCACCTCTGAGCTCGCGCTCGAGCGCAAAGCACTCGCCCAAGAGCAGCATGAGGTCCATCTTTGTGATGCGCTCGACGTCGAGACCGCGAAGCTGCGCAGACTGCCGCATTGTCTCGTACTCGAGCTTGGGCACGAGCACTTGCTCCATGAAGAGGACGCGTGTGGCGTTGCTCGGAGGGAGCTCCCACTCGTTGTAGTACGTCACGACTTGCTTCAGTCTGGCACACACAGCAACGGAGAGTACCATGTGTGTGAGAGAGATAGGAAGGGCTAGCGTCTGAGTGAGCTGTAGTGCGTTCGTACAGCTCGTAGCGCTCGTTTTCTTCCTGTCCACGCAGCTGCGCCGTGACGAGCTCTTCTTCACGCGCTTCGACTTCGGGGTCCGGCAAACCTCGCCGCTGTGGCAGCAGTACGGATACATCCCAGCAGCGTGAGTATGCTTGACCACCTGTAAGATGTGCTTCTGTCTCGACAGACCTGGTGCGGCGTCGCCATCTTCTGCATCGCAGACCGCGCAGTGACTTTTGACTGGACATCTTCGTCGACTTTGGCAGCATCATTGCCTTTAGTCGCGTCAGTGTCCGCGTCATCGCCATCGTCGTCGTCGTCGCCAAAGTCGATCACGTTGTTCTTCTTCACAACCGACGCCCACGACACACTGTTATCTTTGCCGCCCCACGTGAGCACTGACCCGCTGCTCGTGACGACAAACGCAACGTTCTCAGACATCGCAGCGTGTACGATACCGCGTGCCCAGAGCAGTCCCGTGTTGGCCATCACGTTGGTGAGGCGAAAGCGCAGACTGCGCACGAACGCGCGGTCTTCAAAGAAGAGCTTCGCGAGCTCTTCGTTCGCTGTGTCGCCGTCATCGCTGTTGTCATTGTCACCTGCCATATCGTGGACGCTCTCGACCGAGTCGAGCTCCGAGTCGTCGGATCGGTTCTCTGCATCTTCATCGTCGGCGTCTTCACCGTGTCCGCCACTTAACACCGCTGGAGTCGCGCGTCGCTCAGCATCGCCGTCGTCATCGTCTTTGTTAGCTTCGCGCTGGTTGGCGCGATGCCTCTCGAGTGCTTGGAGCGTCTGGTGATTGAGCTTTGGCGGACTCTGGAACTTCCAGCGCGTGTTCTCAGGACGGCGTCGCACAAACTTGGAGGTGTCGCGCACGACTGGCTTGGTCTCTTCGAGCTTCCGCAGCAGCTTCTTCTTTTGCACGAGCTTCTCGTCAATGCCACCAGGTGTCTTCTTCTTGTGCCTCCTTGTCGATCGTGTCTCTTTGGCTTGCTTGTTCGTTGTTGATGTCGCCGTCTTCCCACTGTCGCTCGTTCCATGTGTCTTGCGTGGTGCTCCAAGGACGCCTGTTGCGCTCTCGTCCTGCGGTTGAGGGCTCACCCGGAACGCCCAGATCTCGCGCACAGCTGCAAAGCCTGGGAAGAGCTCTTCGTCGCGAACGACAGGCTCGCCACGGAATTGGTCGTACTTGCCGCTGCCAAAGATGTAGACTTGCCCTGCAGCGTCGAGCGCTGCTGCGAGCTCGTCTTGCGCGCGCACGATCGCTTTTCGACCCAAGTGCACGCGGCGCTCGCGCTCGCGCTGCTTCTGGAGAAACTTCTGCGCCTCTGCGAGCACGAGCGCTTCGCGCGCTTCCTCTTTGTCGAGCACGTCTTCGAGCATCTGCTGGAGCTTCCACGGCGTCGCGTACTTGGGACCATCAATACCGCGCTTCGTGAGCTCTTCGCGCACGTTCGAAAGCCGCATCCACATGCCACGGAACTCCTTGTAGTCAATGTACCCGCTCTTGTCTGTGTCGTACTTGTGGAAGATCGTTTCTTGCTTCGCGTCGCTCACGTCCATGCCAAAGTACTCGAGCACGTCTGCGAACTCGAGCTCGTCGATCTGCCCAGTGCCGTCCGTATCAAAGAGCTCGAACGCGTCTTTCGGCGAGAGGAGACTCGAAGGCGAGAAGCCGAGCGTGTTGCCGGAGACTGGGTCGACAGCAAACATCGCCATCTTGAACTCGTTCAGGTCGATCTCACCGCCGCCGTCTGTGTCGCACTTGCGAAAGATCCGCATCGCTTTTGCTTCCGCCATCTTGATGCCGAGGTCGGGCAGCTGCAGTACCGTTGTTGACAGTTGAGAGTGAGCATGATGCAGCACACGACACAACGTCCTACAACTCAAGCTCACTCAAGCATCGTAAGACTCGGATGGCGCACCATGGCGAGGAACTCTTGCACCGAGATGTTCCCTGATCCGTCCGTGTCGTACTTTCGAAACAGCTCCTCTGGCGAGAGCTACCCATGAGCACACACACCAGCACAGGCTATCACCTGTGAGAGTCCATCCAACCAACAAACGTGCACTTGCCAACACATTGGTCCATATACATAGCCGTCACCTTCGAAAGCAGGGTCGAGACTTTCTTGCTCTCTGCTGCGAGCGCTTGCTGCTCGTCGAGCTCGTCGCTATCCGGCGCAGCGCCGTTCGCATACCGCTCGATCGTAGCGTCGTCGTCGCTGTCATCGCTGTCGGAGCCAAAGAGCTCAAGCGACTCGCCAGTTGTTGCTGTCTTCTTCGTCGCTGTCTTGTCGTTCGTCGCTGGCTCGTACTTTGTCGCCGAGTTGCTGCTGCTGTGTGCGAGTGCAGAGGCATCTGACGACGCGAGAGCAGGACCCCCCTCCGCGATGCGGCTCGTCGACTGCCGTCGCGCGCGTCCAAAGAGTCCCATGCAGCCACACGCACACTCGAGAGCGAGAGAGTCGATGCGACGTTCGAGAGTTCCTACCAAATAAATAGATCCGACAAAGTCACGACCTCTTCATGGCTAACGACGACGACGACGTGTGCAGGACACGCAATACAGCGATATGAGAGACGAAGAAGTAAGATGTCATGCGTATGGTGTGTGTGTATTGTTTCGTTAGCTTTCGTGGCGTCGGACGTCGTCCGCTCGCTCGTCTTGGTTGTGAAGGGTGTCGATGGATAGATGGATGGATGGACGGGAGGCTCGAGACGCGCAGTGTTGGCTCAACACCAACACTGCGCTCTCGATCCGTGCGCTGTGAAGATCTGCTGCAGTCGATCAAATGGGTCTCGTGTTTGTCGAAGCCGACAGTGTCGACGAAGGTGGGTGGGGATGATAGTGGTGTGATAGCTCTCACTCATTCACACGACCGGCACCACTGACACACACCTACAGTGCAGGTCCTAAACGGTCGAGCACTGACCGCTTCTTCGTCTGGTTCTCGCCAAATGACTTGGACGGCCGCGAGTCGTCGCTGTTGCGCTTCCACGACGACGACGAGCTCGACGACGTCTTCTTGCGGTCGCTGCTTGCGTCGTCTTCGTACTCGATGCGGCGACTGCTCTTGTCGCTCGGCGTGCGCGCGCTGCGGCTGCTGCCACTGCTCTGATTGTGGCTCGACGACGACCCGCTCGAGCCCTTGCCGCGCGACGACGTGGTCACGACGCGACCACTGCCGGTGCTCTTGTCGCTCCGGCGCTCTGCACTACGGCGTTTGCGCTTCTCGCCACGCGTGTCGCCAACGTCGTCGTCATCGTGGTCGCGACTGCGCTTGCTCGAGTCGCGGTCGCGGCGATCGCGACCACGGCTGCGGTCATCGTCTCGGTCGCGACCGCGCTCTTTGTCACGGCTGCGGTCGCTTCGGTCCTTCTCGCGGTCATAGTCGCGCGTCGACGAGCTGCGCTCACCTGAACGCTTTGCACCTGACGCAGACGATGACTCGCCTCGGCGACGCGACGAGTCATTTGATGACCGGCGTCGTGACGCAGAGCGCGAGCGACTGCGAGTCGAACGCGAAGACGGACGGTCACGGTCGGCACTGCGGTTGCGGCGACTTGGAGACGCGCTGCGTCGGCGCGAGCTGCTGCTGTTGCCATCGTGGCGTGAGCTGGACGTCGGCTTGGAGGAGCGGTCGCTCGCACGAACACTGTGGTCGCCGTCATCCATGGCGCTGTCCGAGTCATCTGTAGGCTTCACAGGACTTCTCGCCGCACCACCACCACCAGCACCAGCGGTAGTCGTAGCACTGGACTGCTGCGGCTGCTCACTCTCGCTCTCGCTGTGCTCCGCGCTCTCTTCCAAGAAGTCGAGGTCGATCGCAGGCGCAGCGACTTGGTCCGCCTTCACGTCTTCGACAGTCGCCTTGGTTTCACTTGCCGTCGCTGGCTTCTTCTCGCGGTCACTCGACGAATGCGAACTGCTCTTACCGTCGCGCTCCGTTTCACGCGGCGACGTAGGTCGCGAGCTGCTCGCGCGGTCCTTGCGCTGGTCGCGACTCGCACTGCGCGAGCGTCGCGCACGAGACGAGGACGACTCACGCGCTGACTCACGGTCCTGCTTGCGCGAGCGCGAGAAGCTGCGACTGCGGCTACGACTGCGACCGTGTTGCGTCTTGCGCGCGTGGCTGTCACCACGACTGCGGCTGCGACTGCGTCCTGAGCGGCGGTCGCGGCTCGCTGGTCCCTTGTCGTCCGAGGGTCGGCGGCTGTCGCCACTGTCTTTCCCGCGGTCGCGCGAGTCCATGCGATGGCGTCGTGGGTCGTCTTTGCCGCGAGGTGGCAATCCGCGGTCACCTTCGAACCAGCCACCACCGCCTCGACCGCCGCCGCCGCCTCGACCACCACCAAATGGAGGCATGGGACCGTCAAACCACGGTGGCGGTGGACCAAAGTAGTCCGGGTGGCCAGGTGGCGGACCAAAGTAGTCCGGGTGTCCTGGAGGCGGACCAAAGTACCCTGGAGGTGGCATGCCGCCGCCGCGGCCACGTCCACCTTTCATGCCGCGTGGACCACCAGGACCGCCAGGTCCAGGGAACGGACCGTCAAACCATGGTGGTGGCGGACCGTCAAACCACGGACCTGGCGCGCCGCGCGGTGGACCGTCGAACCAGGGCTCGCCTCGCGGTGGGAAGCCCATGCCTGGTCCACGAGGAGGTCCCATGCCCCACGGCATCGGGTGTCCTGGCGGACCTTGCATGTGCGTTGGCGGATGTTGTTGCTGCTGCAGCTGCTTCATGCGCTCGGCGTCACTGTCTTTGAAACCAGCGCGATCAGGTGCACCGGTGACTGAGAGTCCGTCGACTGCACTGTCAATGCCAGACGCGTCGCTGGACTTTCGTGACGGCGCTGGTTCGTTCTTCGCGCCTTCGTCTTTCGGCAGCGGCGGCAGCGGCGGCAGCGGTGGCACACTCGACGCGCTCGATGGTGGCAGTGGCGGCGACGTGCGCGTCGATCCGGTCTTCTGCACGTCGTCATTCTCGTCCGCAGAGCCAAAGATGTCGCCGCCAAACTCGTCCTCCTCTTCTTCTTCCTCTTTCTTCCCCTTCTTGATCTCGAGCGTCGCGTCCGCACTCTCGCCTGAGCGGCGACCTGCTGTGCTCACTGCCATCTCGGCCTTTTGCTTCGCAAGCGCCTTCTCTTCGGCTTCTTTCACGAGCTGCTCGCGCTCTTGCTGCTCTGTGCGCGCGCGACGCAAGAACTCGTCGACCGATGTCCGCAAGACCTTGTTCGGCAAGAGCTGGTGAATGGCGGAAGCACACACACGAGAGAGAACAAGTGTCCGTAAGTATGTGATCTCGGCTGATAACACTGTCGCCACTGCCGCAGCACACGCGTCGTACCTTCTCAGGCGACATGTTGGCCGTGTTGCAGAGCGGACACGTGAGCTTCTTCTCGATCAGCGCTCCTCGAAGACACTCGTCGCACGCCGACTGCATCAGAACGACAAGGACATCCACAGCGTTAGTCTCCGCCGATGCGATCCACACCACGAGACAAGCAAGCATATGCAGTTGGTGCAGACGTACCTCTTGGCAGCACGGGATGAGCACGGCGTCGTTCATCAAGCGCTTGCAGAGCGGGCACGCCAAGTGATCGGGAGGGTTTGCAATGAATTGGTCAAGAGTTGCCGAGCCGCCCGACTTGGCCATTAATTTAGAGAAGTTCTTATTCTGCGGCTCTATCACGGCTAGGCCTCCCCACGGCGCGTTCACGACCGTCTTGCCGGCGCCGACTGGGATCTCGCTCGGGTCGTTCACGGCTTTCATGAACGACTTGGGGATCCCAGTCTTCTTTTTCACGCGGTGCTGGTCGTACTCCGGGTCGCCATTCGTTGGGCAGTTTTGGATGTAGTGCCCCGGAGTGCCGCACCGGTAGCACACGTAGTTCGGGGGAGGGTTGCCAAGGACTTGACCGGCGTTGCCACCATGCATGCCGGGCGGCCCGCTTCCCATCGCCATCGGTCCTCCACCGCCACGTCCACCGCGTCCACCAAAGTCGCCGCCGCGACCACTGCCCATGGGACCGCGACCGCCGCCGCCCATGAACCCGCGGCCGCCACCTGGTGCGCCACCGCCAGGTCCGCCACGGCCACCCGAGTAGTAGTTCATCACCTTGTCGGCATTGCTGCCGCCGGACGCAGTCCATGTCTTGTTGCCCAAGCGCGCGCCACGCATGTCCTCTGCTTGCTCATGGATCGACTGCAACGCTGCGAGCTCATCCTCCATTGTCTGTGCGCCAGCAGCACCTGTGTCGTCCTGGTGGATAGTATGCAATTGGATGCAAATATGCAAATACAGAGGTATGCAAACATGCACACAGAGAGCGGTACACAGTGCGTTACGAGGCTGGATCCAGAGACTCAAGAGCAGCAACGACAGCATCACGCGACGTACCGTTGGCGCGCTGGAAGACAACGCGGGCGCTTGCATCGGAAGAAGGGGCGCAGACGGCACAGCCATCGCGCCGCTGCTCATCGGGAGAATCACTGGCGACTGCTGCGCGACGGGTACAAGTGGCGGCGCAGCTGCTGCTGCTGCAGCTGCTTCGGCTTTCATGCGCGCCAAGAGACCAGTGCCGGGGCCTTGGCTCGGAATGCGCTTGACTGTCACGCTCGTGTTGCGCGGGAGCTGCATGTTCTCGTCGTCGTACACTTTGCCATTCTGTGCGTCCGTGATCACGAGGTCAAAGTCGAGACCTTTGTTCAGCTTCTTCTTCTCAATGATCGCTTTCTTCAGGTCGAGCACGCGGATGACCGTGCCAGCGAACGTGACCGTGTCGAACTCTTTCGCCGACTTGAACTTGAAATGGATCGACATGCTTGCGACGCGAGTGGTGCTGGCGCAAGGCGCTGTGGTCGTCACGCAACGAGCAACGTCGAGGCGAGGAACAAGCGCCGTTGGCAGCTAAAGAGAGCAGTGTCTGCGTATGTGCTGTCGCTCGTTCAGACGCTGCTGCTGCTGCGGTCCTCTGCACGCGATCCGCTCCAATCACTCGGGCTCACTCACACACACAACTTGCTGGCGCTTGGTCGCTCGCTTGTTTGCTTGCTTTGCTTGTTTGTTGGACTGGATTGGCGGGAGAAAAGGGAGGAGTCGTAGTGCAGTAGCGCAATAAAGTGCGAAACGGAAACGATGTACTGTGTATGACGGACAAAGTGCGTTTTTGCACAACCTCGCCAAGTCGCATACTGCTCGAAACGACGTTGTTGGAAAGATGGATGGATGCTCAAGGCGATGTCGTGCATCGCGTGTACGTGGATCGTGCAATAGCGCTGCTGCTCCTGCTGCTCCGTTCGCTCGTACGAGAGAGCAAGTACTGCTGCACTTGTGACTCGCACTTGCAGAGTTCCCAGTCGGATGGAATGGACGCTGTACGCCATCATCGTCGTGGTCAGTGCCGTCAAGTGCAGCACGACTCAAACGTGTCCGACAGGCTCGTTCGATGTGCTTTGTCAGTGGCATACAGTGGAGATGCTTGCACACATCAGCATTGTCTGCGACGGCACGGTATCCAGCCTCGCAGACATCTTTGAGAGTGAGTAGCCCGAAGATTTGGACTGAACGGTCGTGCTGGATCCGAGCGTCGCTTTGTGTGATCCACGATCTCTTGCTGCGCACTCGTCAGAATGCCACGACTGCCATGGCGGTCACGCACGACACACTCACTGCTGCTATTGTTGTCGGCGCTTTTGCTGCCCTCGCTAGGTGCGCTGGTTGTGGATGTATCTCTGGAGATCCACTTGCTAGTGCGGCGCCACGTGCGACTTGCTCACTTCGCATCGCATCTGTTGCAGCGCTTGCGTGGCGACAGTGGACGTGGAGCGACAGCGATGGTCCGAGTCCTCGGCGCGGTCACTCGCTCTGCTTCTACAAGAGCCAGCTCATCGTCTTTGGTGGTCGCACGGAAGACACGACGAAGACGCATATCCCCAAGACGTACGAGATCCACAAAGTGAACGGCACGCTCGAGTTCCTCTCGTACGAAGACAAGGTCGCACGACCAGCTGATAGCACGGACGTGCGCGTTGCTGTGCATCTCAACGACGTCTGGAGCTACAACATCAGTACGTAGATGAGCGCGTGTCGATTGCTCCGATTGCTGCTGCTGCTATGCGTACTCAGTGATGACCACACCCTTGTTCGTGACATGTGAACGTGCTCGACTAGACTGCACGCGGTACGCAGATGAGAGCTGCCGCAACTCGACGTGGCGCGTGCTGAACGCTGGCGCTGAGTGGGGCGGCTGCAAGAACGTGTTTGGCGCACACGTGTGCTCGCACCCGTCCGAGCGCTGGATGCACCGCGCCGAGGTCTTCCGTGACGACTCGATGATCGTATACGGCGGCTTCAGTCGCTTCTGCGAAGACTACTGCAATGATATGTGGCTCTTTGACTTCACGGACAACACATGGACCGAGACGATGGAGATCGGGAACACGGCGCCAGGGCCAGGCAAGCGCTTCAAGTTCTCGAGCGTCGTCGTAGGCGACAGGATGTCCGTCTTTGGTGGCTTTCGCCTCTGGCACGGCTTCGCACATGAGAACAGTGCCGAGAACGACTGGAGCGGCACATCGCAGTACCCGATCGGCGGCTACTTGAACGATCTCTGGGTCTACGACAAAGCGCTCAATACGTGGACAAACGTGACCGAGACAGCTGTGTGTCCTGGCCTGAGTCTCCTCGACACATCACTTGGTATCGACACCGAGTGCTCGGTCACGTGGCCATCGGGACGCGCAGGACACGCTGCAGTGTACTTTGACAATGCGATCTTTGTGCACGGTGGGTACCGCACGTTCTTCCCGTACCCGTCCACAACCGGTCGTGGCGCAGGTCGTGGGACACTCACAGTCCGCGGCACAGGCTTCATTCCGTACCCGAGTCATCCGTACTACCTCGAGGACTTTTGGAAGTACAACCTCACCACTGGACTCTGGACGCAGATCACGCCAGCGTCAACGACAACAAGCGAAGCCGACCGACGACTGCAGAAGATGCCGCCACCACGCGTCGACCACGCACTCGTTGCGACAAAGGACGTGTTTGTGCTCTTCGGCGGCTACATCTCGAACCACTACTACGACGACACGTGGCAATTTAACACCAGTACGTCCCATTCGCTCACTCGCTACGCACTCGTTTAGTTGATCGTGTGCTATGCTGTAGTGTCTGGCTGTGCCCTTGACACTCATTGCATGGCGTGCTCACTAGGCGCGAGTCGCTGGGTCAAGCAAAAGACGTTTGTGCATGCGCTGTACCCGAACGCGTGCACAGACGACCTTGAAGCCCGGCGTCTCGAGCACAGCGGCAACTACGCGGCGTTCGTGCCGCCAGCCGATCTCCCAAGCACGTTTGACGGGTACTACTTTGTCAAAGAGCGGCACTACGGAACGCTCAAGGTATGTGCGTCCTCGAGCGTCTTCGCTCTCACTCTTGCTCGTCCACTTACATAGCAGAACAACCACTCGGCTGACTCGACGGTGTGCTGCTTTGGTCGCAGTTCTCGGTCTTTGCGGAGCCAACGCGGTTCACGCCTGAAGCAGCGGTGCTGATCCCGCAAGCGAGACGCCAAGCGCCTGGCTGGGACGGCTGCCGTGACCGCAACGACGGTCGCACGGATCTCCCACAGGAGCTCCAGTGGGCGCACCCATCGCAGCGCGCAGGGCACATGATCGCGTACCACGCCGGCTTTGACAAGACGTTTGTGTTTAGCGGCTACGGCTTCCAGCGCGAGTACCTCTACCAAGTCGAGACAACGTACGTGAGTGCGTCGCTTGGCGACCTCTGGCAGTACGACTTGAACAACTGTCCAAAGAACTGCTCGCTCCATGGCCACTGCCATGTTGGCAACTGCCGCTGCGACGACGGGTACTACGGCGAAGACTGCTCGAACGCGACGTGCTCTGGGAGCTACTGCGGCTACGACGACGTCGAGCAGACGCAGCACTGCACGCACTGCTGCTTCTCAGGCTTTGAGCACACGGACAATGACTCGTACGTCGAGAACATCCAGAAGTACCCGTGCACAGACGAGAACTTGCACTACTCGAACGGCGTCTGCGACGGCTTTGGAAAGTGCATTTGCCGTCCACCGTTCATTGGCGACGACTGCCCGATCCGAGACTGCGGCTACAACTGCTCAGGACACGGCTACTGCTCCGTCGAGTTCCCGAACTCGCGCTGCATGTGCGATGAAGGCTGGTTTGGCAAATACTGCGACGCACGTACGCAGATTGTGCTCTCTCAATGTGAGTATGCGATGATGTCGAGTGGTCTGGATGGCGGAGGATACTGACCAACCTAGTGTTGCTGCGACTGCTGTGATGATGACCAACGCATACAGAGATGTGTTTGAACAACTGCTCGTACCCGAATGGCGCGTGCGTGAACGGGAGCTGCTACTGCGTCATGGTGTACGAGCCGTACAATCGATCGCTCGAGTACTTCCCGCTCACGGGCGACGACTGCTCGTTCCTGATCCCGTTTGCGCGCGCCGCGAGTGCGTCCAAGGCGTCGGTGCTCGCGCTCAGCATCGCCGCGTTCTTTGCGTTCTGGATAATCGCGTGAGCAGTTCAGCGTTTGTAAGCGTGATCTGTGCCTTGTGTGTGGTGCCTCGACGAAGAAGTCAAGATGCTGCGAAGTGGAGCTGTTTCGCCACCTGTTCGTGCTGCTGGTGTGTGTGTGTGTGCTCGCATTCAGTGGCGGCTCGAGCTCCAGTTTGCCAGTTTGTCAGTTTGCCAGTTGGCTCGGCAAGAAGAAACAAAATCAAGTCGGCGACCATCGCACGGCTCCAAGTGTTTCAAGCGTGATCTGGATGCATGCCCAGTCCGTACTTGAACACGGCGGCTCTCAGTGCGCACCAGAGGACAATGTTCTTCGCGACGTCCGACAAGCACGCACGTCCTGCACAGCGGTCGCAGGCACACGCAGCGTGCACACTCGGTGCGTGACAGCAGTCCGCGAGATGGACTCGACTCGTTGCAGTCCTAGAGCCGTGCTAGACCGAGTGTGGAGCCCTCGGGCGATCGCGTTATGCGCCAAAGCCATGCATCGAAATCAAGTTCGCGCCGCGTCTGCTGTCTGTCGAGTCGAGGCAGCGTCTGCGCGTCTCGGAACAGCATCGAATTCGAGCGCGATCCCTCTATCTCTCGTGAGCGAGTGAGAGGTTGCGTCGCCTTGCAAGCGCAGTGCGAGAACACAGCGATTGCCACCCACCTGTTCATGACGTGCGCTCCGAATGCGCGGAGACACGCAAGATTGTTTGTGCTAGGCTATCCGTCCAAGCACCGATCGATGGGCAGGTTTGCTCGCGTTCTCGTGCTCTCGTGCTGTCCTGTCTGCGTGTGTGCTATATTCACATCGGTAAGCTGTGGCGATCCATATCGACTAGCGTTCGCGCTTGATACTGTCTTGAACTGCCACAAGCAATCGCTCGTGCTGCTGTGCTTGCCTCGCTCTCACCGCTGTTGTCGCTCCATGCTCGTAGGTCAGCTTCGCTGGCCGAAGACAACATTGACGAGATCACTGCCTCTGTGAGTACACGAACCGAACATTGGCAGCCAGGGTCAGTCGCAACAGTATTGGGACGTGTTGTTGTGTTGACATTCCGGTGTCTGTCCTCAGCAGCTTGACGACGATAGTTCATCGCAGGATGGACCAGCGCCGCATCGATATCGAGTCGCGCGTGTGTTGTGCGCGAGCGTGTAAGTAAGTATGTGCTGTGTGAGCTTAGCGTACTGTGTGTGCAAGTGTGCAAATGTGTCGGCCTCAGCGAAGCGAAGACTACAGCAGCCACCAACGCGCCAACACGCACACGCACACGCTCGTTGGCTTCGAGCTGCAGTGCATATTGTCGATAACGTATTGCAAGTCTGTGTCACGCCTGTCCGCACGACACGACGAGATCGATCGTGTCGCGGTGAAGCGCATGGTAAGCACAGACACTAGCTTCAACGTACGTGGCCCGACTATGCTCGGACGTCCACCGGAAATGCACACGCAGGTGACCGCACAGAACTGTCAAATCTCAGCCGACTTTCTTTTCTGCCACGAAGTGCTCAACTTTACGATACTGCGCTCACGGTTGCCCTGACATCGAGACATACAAGCACCTCTTCTGGGACTGCCGTCAAAGCTCCGCGCTCTGGAACCTCGTCCTCCGTCAATGGCGCACTGTCCTCACTTCTCGACCATCATGGACTCAAGCACTCTTTGGCCTCGACCTCCCGCTCACACGCACATGGCAACGACACAGCGACGGCGTC
>JAASFL010000684.1:0-14584 GCA_023333735.1 Globisporangium takayamanum
AATTTCGGTGATCGGATTGTATCACCGCAATCGTCGCAGAACGATCTATCGTTTTTGATATGTTTTTAGCTTCTACGAGCAAAATTGACGGTACAGCCAACAAAATAGTTTTTTTCCAAGACTTTTGTCGCGCACTTTAAAATGATTGAATACACAAACACATATATTGACGATTCGTCAAATCAGGTAGATGACACTTGGCATATTTCAGAGATAACACCAAATACAAAACGTAACAAAGAAGAAATGCTAAAAAATAATACACCAAAACCGTTCATGATTTTAAACAGATTTGAAAGTAGTTGAGTGGAAGGGAGCAACTGATCTACACCCTTCTAAAATGATGCTTACAAGCTACGGTGACTTAATTGGCTACACGATAGCCTATGAAAAAATTAGAAAAGATTGAAAAATCAAAAGAATCAAAAGAAAAGAGTTAAATAGACCTTTTAATTAGCTAGCTAAGAAATCTTGATTTCGAGGCTGGCGCCTCTTAATCTTCGATTTAATATTTTTTTAATCAACTTTTAACTCCAACTACAATATAAGTATGTTCGTAGGTGGAAACAAACGAGGCGAATATAGCCAAAAGCAAAAAGAACTTCTTGAAAAGGCTAAGCGTAATCAAGAGTATAAACAGGCACAACGAGAGGCCTATAAGAATGCGATTTGGGTTGACGATGGAGAATATAAAATTGATCTTCAAAAGATTCTATCGGGGACAAGTAATAAGTCAAGAGCAAGTAATTATGGATCATTAATTGCTCTGATGGGGGAAGCAAGTAAGCCTGATTCAAGCAGGCGAGACCCGCCTAATTCAAATACTAATAATGTTAATACCAATGCGAGCACTAAAAGTAACATATCAAACATTTACGACATGATGGGTGATGCCGATCAACGTAATAGAAGCAATACGGGTATTGGTGATATCAATGATAGTCTTTCTGACATAGCAGACGGTGAAATGACAGGGACGAATGAAGAGATTGACGATGCAGCTTACGTTGAAAAAGAGCAACAGAAAGCTTATACCCGTCTTAAGAATCTTTATGAAGAATATCCATTGCTAATTGAAATGAAAATTTCATCGTACAAAGAGAATGGAAAGCTATCATATCATGAATATTTAGGCAAGTCAGCCATTGTTATGAAAGATACAAAAAAGAAAACGAAATCTAAAAAGGATTTGGATAACTTTGATTGGGTTAAAACTTTTAACTTGGTTTATGGAATTCTTAATATGCAGTTAAAAAGCGGGGACTGGCTGTGGATAGACTAAAGGATCTTGTAAGAGATAAGGAATTAAGGGGGCAGGAGCAAGCTAATATGGCTCAAGAGGGTTTTAATGCCTCTTATCCATCTGTTGGCACAGACAGTGTAGAAATGGAAGATAGGGCGTGGTCAATTCTCGGAGAATTATTCGTTAAGTACCCGAGCGAATACAAAATAAGAAAAGAGCTTAACCCAGTTGGTTTTACAGGAAATAAATCAAGAGCACCAGAAGTGTTTGAGAATGCCTACCTTCATTATAAAGATGGTGGCATAGTTGTTAAGAGCAAATCAGCAAACAGAGAATTGCCCAAATTAACAGTGAGGGTTAGTTGGGTTAATACACTAAATCACGTTCTAGCTATATTAAATGCTAACAGGATCGTGGTTGATATAACAGATGGTGAAAAAACGATCAATGTGAGCTCTAAGCCTTGGTCAACAGAAAAGGAGGTCTTTGGGGCGCAGCCGCATGGGGCCACTGGCCCCAAGCGACAGCTTGATGAAAAGATGGACCTTGCTAACCAAAGCGGAAGTAAAAGAGCAAATGATAGCCCCGCAAAGCAAAAGAAGAAATCTATTACAGCGCGCGGTATCCATACGCAAAGCATGGCACCTTTAGAGTATCGTAAAATGGTAGAAATAATTTATAGCATGAACCCGTGGCTATTGTACCCTCATTACGCCTTTCATCCAAACGTATATAATAATGGTAAGAATGTAATCTCTCAAACGTATTGGCTGGTTTATGAATCTGAAGTCAGTTCTAATGATCAAATTAGAGGCAAATTGCAGGTAGCGAATAACAAAACGACATTGAGCTATTCAGGTTCAGGCAATGTTTTAGCGCGTGTTATTTGGCCTGATACGTATGATCGCTTACTAAACTATTTAAATGTCGCTTTAAAGCATCTTGACGATTCAAATGACATTCATGATATCAGTAAGAGCCTTGCAGCCATTGGGCTTGTCACAAGTAGTAAAATAGAAGATATCGATGAAATTGATGTTAGCGATTTCAGTAAAAGATTAGAAGGTAAAGGCCTTAGAGGTGCCGGCGTACGTCCTCAGCGTAAGAGTGGGCGTCCATTTAGTTTGAATGACATCAAAGGCACTGATACGGCAAGTGATTTGAAATATAAACAAATTGGAAGCAAATTTATTCGCGTTGGCGATCTTGATCAAGGTAAATTGAAGCTCGTTTACCCAAATCGTACTTCTGTTGGTAAAATACGACCTTTAAGTGCTGGCGTTGTGTCTTTGCTTAAATCAGTGGTTTATGATAATACGATTGACGCTAATCAATATGAAAAATTAGATTTTGATGACCGTCAGCTGGTTTCAGAGGTGCTTAAAGCTTGTCATTTAATTATGAAAATAAGCAACCTTTGAAAGAACCACGAGAGCATCTTCGCGCCGAGTTTGATAAGTTACGTGCTCAGATAATGATTGGCAATGATAACAAACATGCTATCAAAGAGCTAAAGACATTGGCTGTTGATATGTTTGAGCAGGGTATGCTTAATAAATCCCAATTGAAAGAAATTTCGTCTCTCTAATATAAATATCAGTAAAGATGATCATTTCAAACCCGCTAATGTTCAATGCAAAGTCTATAAAAAAGACAGCCTAACGAATGAGAAGAAGTTAAAAGAGCTCATGGAGAAGCTCATTATAGAGGAGGATAAAAAAGTTGAGGGGAAGACAGCGCCTATTGGTGGCACTATTTGGCGAGGTCAATTTCGTAAGCAGGAATCAAAAAAGCTAAGACATTTAAGCTATGAGTTTCTTAAGATTCAATACTTCGTTTTGAAGCTCTTCAATTTTTTGATCAATTGTTGTATCATAGAACAGTTTATAGCGGCTAGCTGGCCATAATCGACGTTTAGCTGGACACCATCATCAAAATCTTCATTCGGCATCAATTCAACCAATTCAAATGCGATTTCAGCCGCTTCTTGCGCTATCAAACCAATCTTTTGTTTTTTGCTTGCATCGGATTTGTAGTTGCACGATACTGGGTTAAAATGCTTGTAACGCTCCAAGTCAATATTGATCGGATTTATGTTCTCTTTCAGCCTACGGTCACTTTGACTCCAAATAGACTGGCAAAACACAATGCCAGAGAACAAAGCACTAACGTCGGAGAGAAAATACGGTCCGACTGCACTGGCAATGCTTTGGCTTGCTATCGGTGCTCCAATCGTATTGTGTTGGTATAATTGGTAACTACCTCCACCAGCCGCAAAAGTGAGACTTTCGCCTCCAGACACTTCTAAAGGACAGCGCGGCGCTGGTGTGTTAATACCGACACGGCTTCCAGCTGTAATTGATAAAACATTATCTGATCCAAAGAAACCAAGTGAGAGTCGATTAGACGTGTTATTACTGCCTTGCCAAGTATAACCAATTACTCCGCAATCAACGTTAGCAAGCGTTCTGCCTAATAGCATCGTTGCTTTATTTCCAGCTGTCATATTAGATTGAAGACTAACAATCTTTCTTTCAGTTAATGAAGTGCTCTCCATTGCCACATCTCCGAGCCAGAGACCCTGCCTTCCTCGTATTGTTCCATTCACGTCTAAATTGCTTAGAGTATCAATGGTACTTGAATTAATGGATACGCGTCTTTGACCTAATTGCATATAAAGGGCCGGTGTTGATGTAGTATTTGTTGCTTTAAATGAAAACAAGTCAGTGCTTGCGGTTACTCCTGAGCTGATGAGCATAAATTCAGTATCGCTTGTAGTCCCTCCTCTTGATCGCAATTCTAACAGATTGCGATACACGCCAGAGCGTGGATCTGATACCCAACACTGCTCAAGCTGATTGCTTACGCTTAATGATCTATCCCATGTGTTTTGAACGCTGAACCCGCCTACAGCTGTCCTTACGCAAATTGACCCTATTGAATCTCCTGCTAAACCAGAATTAGAATAGAGGAAAAGAGTTTGAGGCGAAGTGCTATTATCAAAGGCGTACCATTTAGTTGTAGATGGAACATTTTGGTTTAATGCGATTTTATCAACCAGAACACTACTTAGGGTCTGTGATGATGGAGAAAATTGAACATCACCAATGTATAGCTGACTGCAATTTAGAGCTCCAACGACATTGCATTTGTACGTAGAAGTATTATTTCCTCCAATTGAAATGTTTCCGCTGCTTGCGATAAACAATGCTCCTGCGTTTGATGTCATCAGACTGAAACCGTGACTTGTCGTCGGTCCAAAGTAGCTATAGGATGCTGAATTGAGTTGCAAAGCAACAGAAACACCTGTACCCTGGGTTGCTGTGATTGGGGTATGTGCAGTTGAACTCGTAAAATACACACTGCGAAAGCCGGTAACATCATTAAAAGCGTCAACCGTAACTACTTTAGAAGCCGTTACTCCTCCGAGCGAAATATTAGTGAACATATTAGCTTGCGACGATGTTAATGTCGTTCCGCCCAAAATTATTTGAGATGTGCTTAGTGAATTGATGTTTGTAATATTGCGAGATGAGTCAAATACAAGGGCTTTTGAAGCCGCAGCAGTGCCGATAGTCAATCCTGTAAGATATGAAGCCTGAACTGAACTAAATCCAATTCCACCAATTGACATATCTGTGCAGCCAATTGAATTAATGTTTGAAATAGACCGCACAGAATCAACAATTAAAGCCTTAGAATCCGCGGCTGTACCAGCTGTAATGCCAGTGATCAGAGTAGTATCAGAAGGCGTGAGGTTGACTCCATTGAGTTGAAGCGTTCCAACAATATTAACGATTCCAGAATCACTGATAATGACTCTATTTGTATTTGATGACATGAGAGCAAAAGCTGTGGTGATGTAGTACCGAAAGCGCTTGTTCCCACTGAATTCATTTGAAGAGCAACTTGGCAAGTGGATTGATTGCTTTCAAAGCTCGTATAGGGGCTGACATGACTTGTAGAGATCTTTTTGAGAGACGCTATATCTCTATTGGTGTCACAGACTAATGCTTTACCAGCAGTAGCAATACCAGCTGTAATACCGTTAAGTAGGCTAAGATTAGATGTCGGTACATTATTGATTGTTGTACACCCAATATTATTGAAATTGGTTATTGATCTGTTTTCGTCATAACATAATAAGCTGCTCGGCGCGGCTAAACCGACAGAGATTGAAGAGAGAAAGCTAAGTCTGTAATCATTCTTTGATAGAAAGTATGTCTGAGCAGTCTCTAAGGTTAATGATTCTTCGTCAGCATAGGCTGATGGATTGTAGACAAAGGGCATTTTTTACTTATCTAATTATATGTGAGTCAATATAAGTAATAACAAGTGATAAATATGATTCCCGACTATGGCGGTTCGTTGCCAAAACAGTATCGCGCAGGTTCTGTGGGTGAAATAAAAGATTTGGCAATCAAAAAACTATTCCGGATGATTCTTGTTGGCCCCTCATTCTCAGGAAAAAACAACCTCGTTTTCCATATCCTCAAGCATTCTCCTAATGTTTTTAGCCATTTGCATATAATTGCGAGAAATCCAGACCAAGAGCTCTATAACTATCTAAAAAATGAATTGAAATCTTTTGTTACATTTTGGGGTCAAAACGACGTGCCAAGAGTTGATGCTATCAGAAAGTCTAAAACAATGGACGGTATTGAGCTTGTTATTATTGATGATTTTTCAAACGATATGAACCTCCAGAAGAACGTGTTCAGCCACTATTTTACAAGAGGTCGTCATTTTAAACTCTCAAGTATTTTCTTGACCCATTCTTACTTCCAGGGGACCTCTAAGCTCATTAGAAGCAATGCAGAGTACTGTGCTATATTGAAGGCCAATAGCCGTCGGGACCTATCTCTCGTGCTCAAAGATTCCAATATTGATATCACAGAGGAGGGGTTCTATGAAGCCTATAAAAGAGCTACAAGTTCAAAAGGTCAGATGCTGTTTATAGACTCTGTAAATAGTCATATACGTTCAAATTTTGATATGATATTTGATAATAAATCATCGCAGCTAAGCCGCGTTAATAAAAGCGTAGCCAAAATGTAATTATCTATATATATATATATATATAAATGAGTTACTTAGTATCAATCAACAGAGCCCATATTGTCAGTAATGGGCTTAACAACCAGTCCGAATATCCGCTTCCAACATCGTCCGCAAATCTCAAGGATATGGAACTATGCATCAAGAAAATCAGTCTTTATAATTCTGTTTTTAATATTGATGATCAACGCTTCTCAAATAATAACCAGTTCCAGATTGAATTTCCAACGGGTAGTACGACATTTACTTTAACGATTACGCTTCCAAACGGGTACTATGAATACAAAGATATCTATAAAATGATTCAAAGAGCTTGTGTTCAACTGGCGCTTATTTGGTAGACGGCAATGGGGACAATGTCTATTATGTAGCTCTGTCTTCTAATAGCGTCTATTATAGTGCGCAATTTGACCTAACCCCTCTTCCAACTACTTTAGGCAGCCTTACACGTCCAGCAACAGGTTTGTACAGTATATCAGGTACAGGGTTACCTTCTTCGGCAAGAGCACCACGAATCGTGATTAATAACGCTGCCTTTGGTTTGATTGTTGGTTTCACCGCGGGTACTTACCCAGCATCTCCCTCAGCTATTGCCAATAGTGTTTTAAGTAACATACCACCTGAGATTTCACCTGTTTCTTCATATGCGCTTAGATGCTCGTTGGTTGATAATTTCTTCAACATTCCGTCTGATTTACTTTGCAGCTTTGATACGCAAGGCACAACTTCAGGTCAATTGATTTCCTACGAACCTAACGAATATGCCTGGTTATCTGCTTCTCCGGGCAATACCCCATCTATCAAATTGACGATCACAGACCAGTTAGGTCGTTTTATAAAATTCAACGATCCAAACATACTGATTGAAATTCTTTTCAGAGAGAGAGCTGAAACGCTCCGGTTAGGCGGTGCGAGTCTGCGAGAGAGGGGATCTCGAGTCGCAGGCTCGCGGTCTCCGACCTTTGAGCTTGCTCAACCCTAACCAACAATAAAAAAGAGACAATGTTAAATGATTCTAACTTAAACGAAAGCTTCCACCACGACGTGCTCGTAGCATTGCCATACGTTGCTTCATCGCGTCTGTGCCTTTTCCAGCACGGCCAGTTTTTTCGCTGGCAAACCGACTCCGGCAAGTTGTTTAATTGTCTGACGGGCGGGGGCAACAACCGCACCATACGGACCTAAAGCAGTTGCTAATGGTGCTACGGCACTATCTAACCCCATTGAAACAGCTGGTTTAATTGCAGGCCAAATGTCCTTCTTAAACGTACCCCAGGCCTTCTTCAGCCAATCACCTAAAGCTCCACCCTCAAGTTCGCTTGTCACATTTAGACCTTCCGGACTAAGATGGATCCGAGTACCTGCGCCTTTCTTTTTAGCTTTCGCTATTTTAGCAGCTACTTCCGGATGGACATGGAGCTTGAAACCACTGCCCTTAAGCTGCTGCTTGCTCAAAGTAATTTGCTTACCTTGAACAGCTTTACGGATTTGGGGCTCTGTAATATCAACACTAACCGGCTTATAAAATGTCATGATTATCTATATTATGGTTTTAGAATAATACGTAAAATAATTAAATAACCTGTATATCCAAATTGTTAAAACCTTTTAGTAAGTCCATTCTGTCGTGCTGTTTTGCATAGAGCCAAAGCAAAACATAGATGCCGCAGAAATCACTGCATGTACCTTGATATTGGATTTTGTTATATTTTAAATCGCCTAACACGCTTGGTGGACCTACAGACATGCTGTCAAAATATTCGTTATCATGCACAGCAACCCAATGCCCAATGCCAGAGCCCCTTCGCAACAATATGATATACGAGCCTTTCGGTAAGGGTTTCTTGATCTCTTGAATCTCCAATATTCCATCCAGCTTCACGTTTAAGCGTTTCGCAAGCTCAATTAATTCACTATCTGACGTTACAGCTTTTATATTGTTCATTATTTACTTATTTCATTTACTATATCTATCGTAGCAATATAATTAGCGATATAATAAATCATGGGTGATACAACCCAGCTCAGTGACCAATATCTCCTTCAGCAAGAGCTGAAAAATGATGTTGACGTACGCATCAGTACTAACAAACATCTTGTCTATGTCCCTGATGGCAACCAGGGCAGCTATCAGAGTGGTCTAATTGACATTGATGCTACGACAGCACTTACTGGTGCCTCTGGTTCAGCAGGGATTTGTGACGGATTTTTAATGATCCCTTTCCCTGTTACTATGGCTATTGGTGGAACAATCCCGCCGGCTCCGGCTGTTGGTATTCGTAAGCCATTCTCACGCTTTAGCCTTGCTCCAAAGTGTGGAATTTGGAATTTCATTTCTAGCATACAGTTAGAGTTGAATGGAAAAAAGTTCTCACGGAAGACACCTACCGGTCGTTCTGGAACAATCTACGTGCGCAAAATGAATGTACAGTTGATTACGTTAAGAAGCACGGAGCAGAGCTATTCTTGGCACCGGACGACTGGCAGTCAATCAATTTTAGCAAACTTGCTTCATCAGTTGGCGATGGTTACTCTAATTCAAATTTATCTGGCAATGTCGTATTCAACCCCGATCTTAGTGAAACTCAATCAAGTGAGAGCAATGCTTACAATAGCGGATTAGCTGATCGTCTATTAAATACACCAATGATCATTGACAAAGCCAATGCTACAGCTTCTTTCGGATGGTCTTCATTCGGAACGACAGCTGGTCTGAACATTGTTCAACAGAGTGCTCGTTCATGCTTTAAAGAGTACGATGTACCAGCGACCGGCGGCGTCTGCGCGGAGTGGTTCTACATGCTTTGCGTGAAACTCACTGATCTACACCCAATTTTTAAAGAGCTGAATCTTCTTGGCAGTCATCAGCTAAAGCTTCGCATTCGTATGAATGCTGGTCAATTTACTGTTTCGTCGGACGGTACTGGCATGAAGCTTGATTCAGTTACGATGACCTCAGGTGAAGTCAACCCTATTATACTTGCCCCTATGGGTAGCGGTAACCCTCTTGGTCCGGGTGACAGCTCATATAATCGCCTTGTTCCAGGCCCAACTCTTACTGTAGCTTTCGGTCCTGTACAAAATGCTCTTCAGTTCATTAACACATCAAAGCAGTATTTCCCATTCAACACGCTACGTCTCTACGTACCGTTTTACGAATTAGAAAATCTAATTGCTCTCATCAACAACCCAACAAAGAAAATTTCATACTTTGACTGCTATTCCAAAATTTTCCGTGGTAAGGCCGGTGAAAGCGTTGATACCCCTACAGGGCAACAGAATGCTTCCTTTGCCTTGCAAATCAGTGGCAATCATCGTAATGTGAAAGCAGTGGCTGTTTTTCCTTTCGCTGACACACGCGCAGGTCACTTCGCAACAGCCCATGGAACACCACAGTACCAGAGCCCCTTTGACAGTTCTCCGTGGACCGTATGCCCAGGAGCCTATATTCGCAATTTCAACGTCCAAATCGGTAACAAGAACGTCTTTGCTTCGTCTCAGGATTACGACTTTGAAAGTTATGCACAAGAATTCGCAAAACTTGGATCAGTAAATGGTGATATTTCTCGTGTCTTCACCAGCGGCCTTATCAATCGTGACGCATGGTCTCTCGCTCATCGTGTGTGTGTCGCAGACACTTCACGTATAAGTGAAAAAGATGTTCCGGCTTCAATTACGATTTCGGGCATTAACGGTTCAGCGCAAGGCTTAGATCTCATTGTTCTCGTCATCTATGAACGTGAGCTTGAATACGACCGCTTAACCTCTGAGGTCTATTCTTCACTTAAGCAATAAAAATATTTTGCGGTATATTCTACAACAAAAAACTATTTTTTATGCTTGAACTCGCTTGATTTCTTCACAAAGCTTTGGGCAGTTCTTAGTTATCATTCTGAGTGAGCCATACAAAGTACTCGGGCTCATTTTTGAAAATCCAATCAATGCTTTTGCCACGGTGCTTTCCAAAATTTAATTTGTAGCTGCAATCTTTTTCAGCAAGATTATTTTTTAAATATTCTGCAATGTCTGGATGGGTCGCAAGAAGCATCTTATTTTGGCTGAGCCATTTACAATACCCTTTGTCAATTGCATACACTTGGTCAATGCTCTTATTCTTGTACTTGCCAAAGCCAATCATGATTTTATTATCGTATGTTATCTATATACTGCACTCTATTAATTTTTGAAAAATATATTAATTAATTCGTTATTTCAACTTTACCTCCTTTCTTTGCCCTATAGTCACGCATTCGTTCAATCTTTCTTCATGGTGTTTTGCGTCGTACTCACGCTGCTTCTCTAATAGTCGCTCACGATTCTTCTGATAATATCGTTTTTGAGCTTCAATAGCTTGCTCACGTCGCTGCAAATATCTTTCACGATTATAAACCATTTTACTCTATATATTGAATAAAAAGTATCAGGATAAAAAATTTGATCAACCCCCAAATATTTACTGATCAATGTAATTCCAGAATGCTTCTTCATCGTCCATGTATTGCATAAGCTTTGACGGACTGTAAAGCATCTGCGCTTGCTTCTTGAATCGCTCCGTTTTGTCAATTGAACGCTCAGCAATGGCATCAATAATTACTTCTCGTCTGATTATACTACAATAAAGACCAGTTACATCTTCCGTGTGATAATTATCACACTCTTCATCACAGACATAGCAGATATAACCATAATAATGCCCACATGTGTGGTGCTTGAAACGTTGCTGCACATTCATCTTGTCAATCACATTCTTAATGTGAATATCCAGTAATGTGTTACACGCCGAGTGAGCCCCAGCGATTTGAAGACGACCGTTTGTGTCATGGTTGCTCATTGTTGTTACTGTTGCTGTTGCTGAAGATGTTGACTACTTTGTAATCTGTTATTATACCTTATATTTTTATCTATCAGGATCAAAACTTTTTATCACTTATCATTTTATTTGTTGCATGAGGGTGTGACAAAAAGGGTGTTTAGTCTGAATGTGGCACGGGCGATTGAGGGGGGGTTGATCGCCCGCAAATAATTTTGTGACGTTCTATCCTGAAACATTTTGTCGCATGAGAGAGCTGTGTTATACATTTTAGTTAATTTGACCTTCATTTGTTACAGGGCGTAAAGACGGGCGCTGACGGGTAGAAACGGGGTGAAGAAAAAATTAACTATCAAATGTGCCACACCCCTACTACTCAGGTACGCTTCTGCTCGTTTTCCTGTGAGCATTTCGTCACAGAAACCAAACCAAAAACAACAGAAAAACCAGGTAAGAAGCAAAACGAAAATAAAAACAAACTGCATATGGATACACAGACTTCCTTCATTCCTTGAGATCACACATGAATACAACATCTAACAACACAACTCCAACTTAGCAAAAGAAACCGCCCGCGTAGCGGGCGGCGCTAGGCTAGTCTAATTTGACAGTAGTTTCAAACCGTGTCCTCGCGTGTGCGCATGCGTGTGTACGTCAACGGGACACCTCCAGACTGTCACCATTTGAAAAGCCAAGCGAGTCAGCTGTTTAAGGTGTGATTTTTTTCTTCCATGTTTTCGAATCATGAAATCACTTTGAGAGTGTCTATTGATACAAACAAAAGCATCCCCTTCAACAAAATGGCAACTTGTTCTGTCCGGACGACAAACATGTATACAAGTTGTAATTTCTCATTGTGTCAGAACGAAGCTGCGCCGGAGGCGCTTAGGGTTTCACACAGGTGATCTGCCTGCTGCAGGCGTTAGGGTCGCACTGGCGTAGCCGCTGGCCCGCCACAGGCGCTTAGGGTCGTACGAGTGAAAGGGTCGCGCGGAGCGCGGGTGGTGGGTTCAGTTGGGGTATAGTATTATCCGGGTATACTCGAATAATATACGTCAGTTTGTCGGGGCTTCTTGTAGCAATTGTACCTTTTTGTCTACTTTTGTTTGTACAGGCAATCCTCTCAAATTGACACACACAAAATTCGCGCGACTGACACAAATTTATGGGGGTATTCGTGACAATAAAGACATAACGGAGGGAGGTTTGAAACGCGCAGTCCAAAGTCGTTTCTTGTGTCAACAGACCGAACGGGGCTTCAGCACAGTATAGATTGCAGGATCAAACTTGGCTCTGGGCATCCGAGCAATTCAGACTGCAAAGCTAACCCATTAGGTGCCTGGTTTCGGGTTCCAGGTTCGGCGTCCCCCGCTGTCTGAAGAGCGACCACAATATCAATCAAAATACATGCATGTCAAAAGCAAACGTAGTTACAGTGTGTCACGGGACGTGACCTTGGCTTGCACGTGGACTCACGAGGAAGCGATTGGGTGATTTTTCAACGCTGAGGTTTTTGATTTGGTTTTAAGAGTGATCTCCGCTAAAGTACGGGAGTACTGAGAGCCACTCAAATGCAGGGCGCTCTAATAAGAGTACCTCTCGAGTAGAGGTCCCTCGCTAATAGAACACTTCCTAAAACGAATATGCATGTGAGGAGGGCTGCTAGTCGTACCTAGCAGAAAGTGTACGGTGACTCCGTTACACAGTGTTAGTTCGTGCATGCTACCTATGAGCTCATAGAACGATTCATCTAGAAGCTGGATATGGCGCCAGCAGTTGCCAATTGTAGTAGCTGTCACCGCTTGCCAAGCGTCTTGTGCCCAGCGCATAGCTGTGAGCACGTTGATGTCGTACGCCTTGTCTAGTGATGAAGCGCTTTCCTGGTCATACTCGAGCCGATAAAGAGTAAAGGAAGCTTCATGCTGCCGTCGGCGTTGCATGCAATCGCGACTGTGATCCGCTTTTTCGACTGCTTGCGGCCGGATAGCGCGTGCGAGGAGATCGAGCGAGTTGGATGCGCACAGTAGAAAAGCGCGGTCTCGTCGAGGTTGAATATGTCTTGTTTAGCGTACGCCTTAGTCAGCTCCTGCAGCATCTGTCTTCCCACTGTCACTGCTGTTACGTTGACTGAGGCTGCTTCGCTGCTGGTGCGCTTGGAGGTCAGGTTGTGGCGGCGCTGGAACTTGCACAGCCAGCCGTTGGAGAACGACATCTTCTTGAGCGCTGCTGACGCCTTGCCTTGTGCGGCAATCTCGTTGCGGATCTTGATCGCCTTGCGCGTATCGTGGCGCACGTAACGATGGGCAGTTTCCATGATTCGCACGAGCGAATCCACTGCACCAAGCGTTGCTCGAGCAGAGGAGAGCACACGAGCTGGATTGATTTCGCTGCTGGTCGCTGGCACTCATGCTGCGGCCGCTGCAGAGCCCGATGCAGAGTTGATCGTGACGGCGCATGAGAGAGCTTGAACTTGTACACAGCCCAGTCAGCGAGCTCACGCTGCGTCATTCCGGGCGTAGAGCCGAGGTGGTCACGAAGCTGCTGCTGGTGGTCTTTGGTTAGCCTGACGTACTGTATTGCTGCGTTTGGATTGTGGAGACTACTGAGTTGCGCATCGCGGCGCTCACGCCAACAGCGAGCGTTACCGACCACACATTTAGTAGTTAGGCAGCACTATCCGTTTTGAAGTTATACATGAGCGCGAGAGCTTGAGCGTCGAGCTTTTCATGCGCACAACGAACGGTGAGAGCAGAGACGCGGATGAGCGGCAGCGGCGCATTGACCTGTCGTCATCTTCTCTATGGCGGCGTGAGGCAGCGGCAGGCCAAAAGAAAGTGGAGACGGCGCGACCGTGGACTCTGTACCGATGAGCGGAACAGACGATGGGCGTGTCGTCAGGTGGTGCCTCAGTGAGCAGCTCACACATGGAGAACGGTGCGTTGGGTCGATCGCGCCGAGCGTAGAGTCCGGCGATGCCGGCGGAGCGAGAAAGTCGATCGCGTCGGCAACATCTTGACCGGCATCGTTTGAGCGTTTTATAGAGAAATGAATGTGTAAGAGTGCGAGCGTGTGAGTGTATGAGTGCGAGCCGCATGTAAGCTCGGATGTCTGTGGGTGAGCTGACACATAAGAACCAGTAAGCAAGTGAGTGTAAGGATGTGAGCGAACGTGAAGCATGGATGTTGATGAGTGAGAGCGTGATGTGTGGCGTGAGTGTGATACTTGCAGAGCAAGTGAGAATGTACGCGTGAGCAAGCATTTGAAACAAGTGCAGCCATTTTATTTGAAACACCGCCCGCGTAACGGGCGGCGCTCGGCTAGTATGTGGTGTTCGCCACATGACGTTGCTTCTCTGAGAAGCAAGAGCGCTGCGTTGCCAGTTGCGAAAACGCGAAAAGGCTGCCACGAGCAACGAGCAGCAACGGCAACGAGTAACGAGCAGCAGCACGCAGACAGCAGAGAGCGAACAGAAA
>JAASFL010000685.1:0-14559 GCA_023333735.1 Globisporangium takayamanum
CAGGCGTCGACTGCACCAGAGATGCGCGCGTGGCTCGTGGCGATCGATCCGCTCAAGATCGAAGCTCGAGAAGCCGTCATGCTGAACAACTAGAGCAACGTCGAGACGCCCGTGATCACTGCGTGAGCCTCGCACTTGCGGCGTGTGCGGTCGAACAAAGCGAGCAGCTCATAGACTACAGTGCTCAACCTACGACTGCAAGAACATGAGCCAACAACGTTGTTGTCTTGTATTGATCGTCAAAGGAGCAAGTAAGACAGACACTAGCATTGCCACTGCAACCGACAAGCACCAGCACCAGCAGCCTCCAACAGCACGAACACGAACATGTTTGCCTGCACATCAGATCAGGACCTCTCGCAAACACAATTGCTGTGTTTGCAAAGCGAGTTGTTTGGTCAAATGTCGCCCGATTGTGGCAGCACGCAAGCAGCTGGTGGCATCTGAGCAGCTCAACAGCTCATTCCCGAGCGCGAACGCGAGTGCGAGCACGTCGTGCGTGGCGCCATTGCCTCCTCGAGCGTATCGGAACAGTAGCAGCAGCCTGTGTAGATGGCTCGGTATCCCCACGCGCGACGCTGCCGATGCAGCAGCGCAATTGCACTCGCTGCGATATGCGCAGGGCTCGTTGGTCATGGCGCACACGCTCGAGAGCTCGGATCGAACGCGGCAGCAGTGTCATCCGTCGTCTCGCAGTCCATGAATGCGTCGCAGACAGACAGTAGCTCGACTTCAGCACTGTGTCTCGGGTTCCTCTTGCCCGATGCACTGTGGCCACGAGCGCACGCTGTGGGCAGCCCACAAGCGTCGTGCCCATTGGCACAGACCATCAACCAGTCGTTGTGGCAGTCAGTTCACTCCATCCGCACGTACAGGACGACACCGGAGCGAATGCGTCATTGACTGCGTGGCACTCTGACGTCGCTGTCAGCTCGCTCCTCCCAGACGCGAGTGGCGCTCGCACGGCGTCGCCGATTGTGTTTAGCCACGTCGATGCGAGTCGCACCAGCAAGGAGCAAGAGCGCATCGTGCGCTACGACGTGCGTCCACAGAATGGCCAACAAAGCAGCGATCACGCGCTCAGGCTCTCACAGACAGACGTCCACGTCGTTGCGAGTAGCGAGTGCCAAGAGCTGGTCTCCAGCCGAGACGATCGGCCGTGGGCATCCAATGGCAGCACCAGTAGCAGTCGTGGCACTGCTCTGTGGCAAGAGCGAGTGGCCAAGCCTCGACGCGTGCCAAGCAGCCGCTGAAAACGCCACAGTGACGTCTCATGGTCAATCGCTCGTGACAGTTGAGCGCGGTGGCGTTGCGTACGCACTCGGCTTTGTCGCTGCGACTGCGTCTTGTAGCATCGGCGTTGGCGATACGAGCAGCAATGTGGTTGTCGTCACGCCGGTCGTCGAGCTCGTGCTGGCTCGCAATGGCAGCAAAACAACACCCTCAGCGCCGTCCAGCCCATCCAGCATGTCTGCAGTATCGTCAGCGCCGCTGTCACTACCGTCATTCACAGGGTCGCAAGAGAACGCTCAGACCTCGCCCGCAACAGCAGGAGCTCAGTCCTCCAGTTCGAGCTCCGCTGACCTAGACGTCCACGATACTGTACTCAGCGTCAAGCGTCCATCGCCGTCTCTCGCATCGAGTGACTCGTCTGGCTCAAGCAGTAGCGCTCCAAGTCTCGGCAACGCCAGCGCTACGAGTGCCCCAGACCGACCAAGAGCGCCTCTCATCCCCGACACAGTCGTGAATGCGTCGTTGACGTACCCATTCGCGCTCCTCTCAAGCAGTCGGAACGCCACGACCACGTCCGTGGCCGCGTACCAGATCGCTCCAGCGTTCCTCATCTCGAGTCCCGAGTGGCTCGTCGCGCTTGACAACAACGCCACGTTCGCGATCTTCTCAGACGATGCGATCGCAGTCAAGAAGCTCTGGTTCGAGAACGCTGCGCCGCTCACAAAGTTCGACGCGCCGAACTTCATTGTCGTGATTGAGCTCGCGCGCGCGTACCACCGACCAGGCGAGTGGCCACTGCGTCTATCCGTCAGCACCGTCGCGTTTGAGCTCCAGGTCCTGCGGCCGCCATTCGTATCAGCGGGCGTCCTCGTCGACGACACTGTGCACTTGACGGCGCTGAGCGTCTGTGATCTGTCGTCGACTGCCACGACGGGACTCGAGTGTCTTGCGTCCACGCTCGCAAGCACGCGGCGTCCTGACGACGCAGCTGCAGCAGAGACGACGGTCATGGGCTTTGTCTTCTACGACAGCAAGCTCGCTGGTCTCACGTCTGGGACTCTTACAGCCGACATGACTGGTCCCAGTCGCCACATCCGCATGGTCGCGATGAACATCGCCTTTCGCCACGAGTTCCTGCTCGACGTGCTATGGTCGTCGCAAGTGCCAGCGACGCAGTCAGCTACAGAGCGCACGTACCGCGCATCCGCCGTGCAGTTCCTCGCTGATGGCGTCCCAGTCGACTGCGGCGGTGTCGTCATTGCGTCCGACGCGATCTTGACGACTGCGACGTGTGCGCTCACGCACCGCCCAACAGCGTGTGCCATGGACACTGGCTCCGAGACGGAAGCAAGCGATTCGTCCATCGACTGCGTCGTTCGACCCGACGCCACAGTGATCCATCCACTGTATCAACAACCGAGCACCAGCAGTGCAGACGTCGCCGCCGCCACGCCGCCGCGCTTTGACTTTGCAATCCTCAAGCTCGTGAGCTTTCTCCCTGCGGCGAGCGTCGCAGCACTTGCACCAGCGGCGCTTGCCGTGCAGCGAGACGACGCCGTCGTGCGTGTCGACTTGAGCCGACCTGCTGGTGCAGATACTGGCGTCGTTGTCGACAGCGCACAGTGTGGCAATCCCTCGGCCGTCGACCCAGCACTGACGCAACAGAGTACTTTGATCTGTGCCAAGACAACAGACACCGCAGGCGCGAGCTCCAGCAGTGCGGCACTGTGTGGCACATATAACGGCGATGTTGTGCTCCTAGGGCTCCAGACACGTCCAGGACACAACGGCGCGGTCCAGAGCTACAACAGCATCGCAGATGCGCGCGCGTTCATCTCGACAAACGTCTACGGCCTCGCAGATCCAAACGACGCCATTGCCACTGATGTCATCGTCCCTGATGGCGTCGTCGCGGCGTCTCTGGCGTATCCATTCGCATACTTGTCGTACGGTCTGAACGTCACGACGTCGTCTGTGCCAGCGTTCCAGGTCGCGCCAACGTTCCTCATCACGAACCGCGAGTGGCTCCCAGTCGAGTACACGAGCTCGGAAGATGACAGCGTCGGTGGCGGAAGCAGCAGTGGTGACGCATTCTCAGCTGCTCCACGCTTCGAGTTCATGGTCTTTGCAGACGACAAGGTCGCTGTGAAGAAGCTCTGGTTCGAGAGCCAGTAGTACCCAGTCGCAACGTCGATCGTCCTGATTGAGCTCGCATGCGCGTACCGACTGCCAGGCAAACGGCTCGTGACAGCGCCACTCGAGCCAGCTGATCGACTCGAGATGGCGTTCCTCGACCCCGAGCTCTTACTGCAGCGATCAGGAGTCACGGATCGCTACACCGCCCACCTAGCGACACTGGATGCCTGTGATCTGAGCGGCGATGTCGCAGAAGACGAAGGGCTCTCGTGCCTCACAGCAACTCGATCACGTTCGACGATAACCAACTCCAGTGTTCGGTCCGTGCGCATGGCGGTTGCCGTCGTACCGAGTGGCGAGCTCGCTGGCTTTGGCACTGGCGCACATGCACTCACGCGCAATGAGCTCACAATGCGCGTCCTCGTGTTCTCTACGTCGCGGCGACAAGAAGCGGCGTACTCGCTCTTCCTCGATGCTGCAACGCGCGCGTCACTTGAAGACGGCGACCGCCAGTACAAAGCATCCGCTGTCCAGTTCTTTCGCGGTAACTTCCCACTTGCGTGTGGCGGTGTCGTCATTGCTGCAGACGCAGTGCTCACGACTGCGTCGCGTGCAGTCGGGACAAACATCTCGATGCTCATGTGGGCACGTGACGGCAGCGGTGGCATCGAAGACGTCAGTCCGAGCAACGTCGTGTTGGAGCGCGCCGCCGCAGCGACGGACGCCGTCGTGCGCGAGCGCAGCTTTGCGATCGTGCGGCTTCAAGAGCCACTGGACATGCTGAGCATTGCGCCACTGGCGTCTGACGCACTGCCAGTCGGAAGTCCAGTCGTCCGCGTCGACGTGAGTACACTATCGTCTCGGATCGAGCCGTGCGCAGTGCTGGACGATGCTGTCTGCACTGAGACGGCGTCATCGTCCGCTAGCGCATCGACTAGTACGCTCTGCGCTGGCAACGTGAGTGCTGCAAGCGCCACGAGCTTGCCGCTCGACAGTGTTGCGCTGTTTGATCCGAGCGCCAGTGATCCACGTCTCGTCGGCTTCCAAGTCACTCGTGACGACGCCAACGCGTTTGCAGACAGCTACGTGCGCGTCCTCGACGCCATGGAGTTCATCAACGCATACGCAGTCGGTCGAACGTGGGGCGACGCGCTGTCCGAGACGAGCGACATCCCAGACGACGTCCTGCGCGCATCGCTTGCGTATCCGTTCGTGTACCTCTCGCCGTCGAGTTCGAGCGTCTCCGTGCGCTCTGTTGCTGGCATCCACGTCGCGCCGCGCGTCGTTGTCACGAATGCCGACTGGGTCCGTGACGACGTCATGGATCCGCTCGCGCGGGTCGTCTTCCAGGACGATGCGATCGAGATCGAAGCGATGCAGCTCGAGCGCCAGTACGACGGCGCAATGGGCTTGCCGCAGAGTGTAGCAGACGCGAGTAACCTCGTGCTGATCAAGCTCTCGCGCGCGTACGTGCCTCGTACGAGCGAGGACACTGGTCCAAGTAGCGCTGGGTCACTGGCATCGACAGTGTCGACGACGCTGAAGCCGCTCGAGCTGAAAGTCCTCGATCCAGTCTTGCTCTGGCGCGGCGTTCCAGTCGATCGCCACTCGTCTCTCGACACGAACAACGCGTGTGCTCAGAGCACCAACGAGTCGGCAGCCGGTGTTGCCTGTGTCCACACGACGTTCGAGAGCGTGAATGCCTTTGCGCGTGGCACACCAATGCGCATGGCGTTCGCGCTCCAAGACGGCAACGTCTTTGGCGTGAACATCGCGTCGCAACGCTTGACGGACGGCGTGCACGTCCCAGTCGCTCGGCTCGATGATCCACGACGACTAGCGTTTGTCCAAGCGATGACACGTCTCTGGGACCAGGACACCAACACGGTCGTGGCACCTGGCGATGACAGCGGTCGTGACACGAGTGGCTACCGCAGCGCAGTCGTCAGTCTCATTGCAAGCGGCAACGCCCTCGACTGCGGTGGTGTGCTCATTGCACCGCAGTTTGTCCTCACAACTGCGTCGTGCCTCGCATCTGCAAACAGCAGCACTGGCAGAAGTGTCTCGGGCGTGCTCTACCACCGCACGACCGGCTCTGGCTTTGTCAGTGTCGTTGAGAATGCGACTGTGGCTCATCCACTGTACGCACGCGACGCCACGCGCACGCTCCGACACAACCTCGCGATCTTGACACTGTCGTCGGCTGTGCCCGCAGACGTCACGCCGATTGCCCTTGCGCCATTCGACCTCGCTGTTGGCGACGCTGCGCTTCGCGTCGAGCTAACGGATGCAACGCATGTTGCTCCGCTCAGCGTCCTGCCTCAAGACACGTGCAGCAGTGCGTCGACCTCGCCGTTTCCAAGCGGCATTGTCTGTGCTGGCAACGCCAGTGCGGCGACCAACGCGAGCTCTGAGAGCGCTGCACTCCTTGGGACGTTCGAAGGAGAGCTCATGCTCGTGGGGCTCCAAGCCACCACCGCGGCCAAGGACGGCGACATCGCCACCAGCTACGCCAGCGTCCTCGCTGCCGCAAACTTTATCAACGCGTACGTGAATGGGCATCAGTGGGGACTCGTGACGCGGCGCACACCGTCGCGCAATCCCCTTTCACTGAGCTACATCGTCGCGTTGCACATGACAAAGACTGGCCAGAGCTTCTGCGGCGGCGTGCTCATCGCGTCGCAGTACGTCCTCACAGCGGCACACTGCGTCTCAGACGGACTCGTGCAGTGGGCATCGGTCGGCTACAGCGACGACAGCACGCATCCGGATCCACCCGAAGTACGGATCGCCACATGCGTTCTCGTTCGACGCTGCGATCCTAGAGCTCGCAGTCCCGACGTCGTACAGTCCGATCCTGCTCTCTGACGCCCTCGACTTTGCCGACAAAAGTGTGTCGTACTTGCTGTCGTTCCGATCCGCGAATGTTCAGAGCGACGGACCCGCGCGGCTAAGTGGACTCAATCTGCCGCTCTGGTCGCAGCGCACGTGCGAAGCCACGATCCCAGACGCCGACAGCAATGTCCTCTGCGCTGGCGGCTTGGAAGGCCTCGACGCGTGTGCTGGTGACTCGGGCAGTCCGCTCGTTGTGCGGCTCACCAAGACCATGAATGCGCTCGTTGGCATCGTCAGTGCTGGCTACGGCTGCGGACGAGCCGGTGTCCCAGGGCTCTACACGCGCGTCACTGCGATCCGCGACTTCATCGCCGCGTACACTGCGCCAACGCGCATCGTGCGAACGCCGCTGGAGGTGTCATTGTCTCCCGTGCCGTCGACAACTGCGCCGTCGCCGCTGTCGCCATTGTCGCCAATGGATCGAGGGTCCGTCTCCAACACGAGCGATCGTGGTGGCATTGGTAGCACTGGCAACACCACGCGCTCACCAGCACCAAGCAGTACGAGACCAGCAAGTCCAACGAGTCCAACGAGCACGCCGAGCGCCACTGTCGTGTTTCCACTTGCGCTTGTGCGTGAACCACTGCCGACTACGAGCGCTCTCACGCGCGACAAGGTCCTGGCGTTTGTGATCGGCGACGACAGCGCAGTCACGATCTCCAGCAGTCTGCGCGGTCGCCTCACGAGTCGGTTCACTGACGTCGAGCTGTACTCGAGTGGCGATCTCTCTGGCGTCTTGCAAGTGGTCAAAGCACACGACGCACTGCCGCTGAACCAGCGATCGGACCGCTTTGGGTCTGTTAATGCGCGCCGAGTTGGGCAAACGCCTTCGACGACAGCGAGCTGTGTCTAGGACAGCTACAAGTAGGACACCAGAGGATGACCTGCCGCACTTGACTGTAGACAACGGCTTTCAATGCACTCCGTGTTCATACGAGCTACTTACTCATGCACTCTCAGCGACGACACAGTGTCCTAGGACAGCTCAAGCGCGTCAAACACGACCGATGCGTGCAGGAATGGTTCTGCTGGGTCCGTGTTCCCGCTTGCGATGCCCACCGTGATCGTGTTCGCTCCAGTCACGAGCGCAGTCGTAGGGATCGTGAACTTGTACGCCATGTAGTTGCCAGTCGTGACACCTCGTGTCACACCACGTGTGCTCACGGCTACCGATGCGAGCACTGGACCTGACCACTTGTCGTTCGCACGGATCGTCGGACGCGCACTGCTCTGTGCGAGCGTCACGCCGATCTGGAGCGTCCGCGCACTCGCAGCTTGCGCTGCTGTGAGCGAGAATGAGATCGTCGTGGGGTCGTTCACGCCGCGAAAGAGCGCCATCGGGAACGCGGAGTCTTTGTCGGTACCGGCACGGAACGTGATCGACTTCCACTTGGCCATGCGCGCGTCGCTCGGGTGCATGCTGTGGATCTTGTTGGCGTTCAGAAAGCCGCCAGGCGTGCCATCCCACGCGCCAATGCGCCAGATTGGTGCAGCAGTCTCGACGTAGCTCACTTGGACGTTTGACGTCAGTGTCTTTGCTGCAGTCACAGTCACAGCAGCAGTCGCAACCGCCAGCTGCTTCTTGTACACTGTGAGCTTGTACGACCCAGGCTTCATGTACGGTGATGTGAACGTCCGGCTCGAGGTCCCAAGCTTTGCCCAGTACTGCGCAGCCGAGTTGGAGAAGCCAACGACAACCGACGCGCCAGTGAGGAGTTCGTTTGCGTCGGTGATCGTGCCAGTCACGCGACCCCGGTTCGCGTCTTTGACAAAGCCCGTGAGTCCCGACAGTGTCTGGAAGAAGCGAAAGTCTACGACAGACACCGACGCCGGCGCTGGTCCGTCTGTGAACACGAGCGCGTACGGACCGTGGAAGCCGTAGCGGTAGTCCTCTGTGCGCGTGTGGTCCGAGTTCATGTAGAACGTGAGCTCGTTCGCGGTCGTGCACTGGTTGTTGATGTCGCGGAAGAACGGACCGCTGCTCGACGTCTCATACGCTGCGTCCGAGAGCACAAAGTAGACACCAGCCGCTGCGCCATGGACGCCGTGGATCCGGTCGTCCATGAACGCGACGCCCGAGTAGAACTTGGAGCGCGTGATGTTTGCGCTCGTCGCGTACACGTCATGCGCTTCGATCGCATTACCGTTTGTAGCGTCGAGTGTCGCTTCTGTGACGCCAGTCGCGACGGTCTTGCGGTCGAGACGCGCGAGGAAGCGGAGCTCTGGTAGCACGACGTCGTTGCTGTGGTACGTCCCCATGTAGATCGCGTTCTCGTTTGGGCGGAAGAAGTAGTATTGCGTGAGTCCAGCCTTGCTACACGTGATCTGGATCGTCTTCTGCGCATCCGTGAGCGTCGCGATCGTCGCGCTCGTGACAGTGCCGAGTCCCGAGTTCACGTGCGTGTACTTGGACTTGTACTGAAGCTCTTGGTCCTTGTACAGCAGCGACACGATGTCGCACGTCGAGCGCAGCATGCTGACAGTGAGACCGCCGCCAGTGTGGATCACAAAGCGGCTCGAGCTCGTTGTGTAGCCGAACGCCGGTGCAGTCGCAGCCTGGACAGCGCTGCAGCCTAGGACTGCAGCAGCACATGCAATAGCGAGTCGACGGAGCATCGCTGCGAGTGCTTGGTGTGGTCGCGACGTGTCGAGTTTCGATATGAGCTCGTCGTGCGGCTTGTCGGTCGGCGTCGGTGCGAGGCGAGAGACAGCAGCTGTCCTGTGAGCAGCGTCGTGACACTTGCACACATGGAGTAGATTGTGGACTGACTCGTGCACATTAGACCTGATGAGCGGATCAGTCTGCACCTCCAGCTGGGATCTGCGAAGGCACTTGCGCTTGATTACCTGGCGGCGCGTCAATCAAGAGCAATCGCGCGCACAGACATTCGAGTCTTGGACAGGTCGCCATCAGTTGAGTGTGGACGACGTGAGGATGGTGGTTGCGGTCATGAACACGAAGCATTCGTGCGTAGTTTTTCATCGCAAGGCATCGTCAGCTCTCTCTCTCACTCACTCACGCACAACGGACGCATGAAGCACACATGGCAAGAGAGATTCACACGCACAGGCAAGCACGGAAGGAGAAGCAGCAGGCATGTCGACACTGCTGCATGTATTGAAAGTTCTATAGGTGAGTGGTTTGGTTCGTATCAGCATTGCTGTTGCTGCTGATGTGCTGGTTGCCTTGGCACTTGTTACTTCAGTTGCTGTGTGGCTCTGTGGACGCAAACATCCACGCAAGCTCGCGCAAGTCGAACGTCGCATTCGGGGCTTGGAACGTCCCGGTCGGAGACGTGAGCGTCGATGCGCTGAGCTGCACTTGCGGCTGATAGCCGCTGTAGAGCTTGCGGAGCGTGAGGTTCGGCTGGAGGTCCAGTGCGACGTTTTCGACGTACTGCACGCGACTCCAGAGCTCGCGAATCACGGCTTCGAGCTCCTGCACGCGCTGGTTCGACCGCTCGCGCGCACGCGCGGCTGCGATGCGGTTCTTGATCTTGCGGAGCTCCTCTTTGTCGAGCTTTGAAGTGTCTTCGACTGGCAAGTGGATCGCTGTGCGTGGTCGTCGTCGGCGTGGCTTTGACACAGCAGACGGCTGTGGTGCTGAAGGCGTAGATGTAACAGGAGGCACTGGCATCGATGCTGCCGATGCATTCAAGAGCGATGCGAGCGTGTGTGCTGGTGTCGCGTCGTTCTGCGATGGTGGTGCAGCGAGTAGTGGTGGTGCAGTAGGACTCGTGTGCGAAGCGTAGTAGGGCGTGTGGGTGTCTGGACTCGAGTTCATTGCGACTTTGCGTGTGAAAGCAGAAGAGGTGCTGTGATGTAGTCGAGCAAGTGGTTGCGAAAGTGGTGAGCTCAACGAAGCGAATTGAGGAGTGAGCGATCTGGAGGATCACGGATGATCGAGAGAGAGAGAGCGGTGGAGAGAGCGACCGAGCGATCCAATCCACCCATACGCGAGCGCGTACTGAGTCACTATGCGTCGTACTGAGCAATGAGCTCCTGATATCTGGGTACATACTCGCTGAGATGCCTTGAGCGGACACGAGCAGGCGGCGGCAGTCGTGAGAGTCGCGAGTGGTGTGAGCAGTCAAGAGTGCTGGACCTGAGAGGGCAAGTCAGTCCCAGCTCAGTCGCTTTCGCAATCAGATCGACGAAATAGGGTGAGAAAACAGCACTTTCGGAGCAAAACAAGGTGCAACTCGTAATCAAAATCAAGTACAAATACCGCGTTTTGACACAATACCATCACTCACTAGCTGCACCTGCACTCTTGCAAAACAAGTCAGAACACTGACTTGAACCGAGGCAACACCAGTCTACTCCATCGGTCGCGTACTTGTTCACTTCCATTCATTCGTTCTTTCGTTCAGTCGTTCATGCAATGACACGCATGCATGCGTCCTACGTACGCTACTCACTCGTCAAGGTGGCTCCCCATCGAGAGCATGCGCTGCTTCCGGATGTGGCTATTGAGCCCCATCTCCTGGAGCAACTGGTACAAATCGGCCGAGTTCTTGATAAAGTACGGCGCTTGCGACAGCTTTCGCCCCAATGTGCACACAAACGTGTTGACTGGGAAGCGGTACGGACTCTCAATGCGGTCGTCGTCATCATCGACTTCATCGTCGTTCTGATTGGCGTCCTTTGCTGCTGTTGTCTGCGCAGCAGCAGCGACTGCCGCGTCATTGTCGAGACTCCGGAGCGCAGCGATCTCACGGCGCATCTTCGCGTCGCCGTCACCAGCAGGTGGTGTGCGCGGCGAGCTCGCGGGGACGTTGATCGCTGCTGCTGCGCCAAACGACGATTTTCGATCCAACGCTTGCGACGAACTCAAACGGCGCAGTGTCGGATCGTCGAGCTTGCTCCGTCCTGCACCTGCTGCTGGCGTCGATGGCGGATCGACCAACGCCCACGCCGCTGCTGGCGTGTCGGGCAAGCGGTGCATACTAAAGCTCTCGCCGTACTTGGTCTTCATGGCTTTGAACAGCGCTGCAGACGGTGGAAAGTCGCGCTGCGGCGCTGGTGCTGAGCTCTTGCTCCGGTCCGCAACGAAAGCGTCAGTCGATGGCGCGTCACTCACAGTCGCGCTGCTGCTGCTGCTATCGCGGTGCACTAGACGCCGGAACGACCCGCTCGTTGCTAGCCGCCGGTCGGTCTCATCGATGACCGCAGCGGCGCTAGCGACGCTATTGTCAGTTGGCTCCGCCGCAGTCGCAGGCTCCTTCTGCTGTTGCTGCAGACAGTACGCGTCCAAGTCAATCGGCGCTGGCACGAGGTACGCAAACAGGTCTTCGTCCGTACGGTCTTCGCCTGAGGCGATCACGAGCAAAAAGTCGACTGGCTGTGCGTCATCCGCCTTCATGCGCTCGTCGTCACTGCTACTGCCACTGCCAGTGCTGCTAGTGGTGGTGTGGTCGTGTGTGAGCGCAAGCGACAGTGGCGCTGGCGCATCCATCTCACTTGGACCAGCGACTGGCGCCATGCGTGGCGAGCCGTGCGGTGCAACGCGGTCGCCAAAGTAGTCGGTCGCGACCGCCGCGGCGTCTTCGTCCGGGAACAGCACGGCGTAGTTCATAAACTCCCAGATGCGCTCAAAGAGCCACGCTTTGCTTGCGCGCTCGGGTCGGACTTCCAACACGCGGTTCCCAGGCACGACTGCGACTGGCAACGACCGCGTGAGCTCACGCAGTGACACTAAGAGCTCGCTTGCTTGCCACAGACCGTGGTCCAAGTCGCAGTCGCGGTAGTGCCACGCCACGGAGCTGTCTTTGCGCTCAATGAACGCGCCAGGCGTGCGCTCGGTGTAGTACTCGAGCAGTGGCACAACGTGCGTCCACCACGACATGTCCATGTGCGGGACCATGCAGTGCCACGGCTCGCGGTGCTGCTGACGGTCATCGCTATTGAGCCACTTGACGTACACGCCGTACTCGGCTGCGAGCACGATCCGACCGCTCAAGCCGGCAAACCACTGCTCGCACACTGCGGTGCTACGGGAGCACACGAGCACAACAGTGTTGCGCGGGTCTTTTGTCAAGAGCGAGAGCTGCCAAATGAGCTCCTGCGGCGGGTACGACAGCTCCGGGATCGACGCTTCTGCGGCCAAGACGCCTTCGTACGTAATGAAGAGCAAGCGCCGCGACGACCGGATGTACGCAGACGTCATGTCGCGGCGACTCAGTTCGCGGCCCGAGACAGCCAATGCGTTCTCTTCGCTGCACTCGCGGAGCTGGTCGAGAAAGCTATCGGCCCAGTGCTTCGACGTGAACGTCCGGACGTAGCTGTACATGCTCTGGTGCGCTTTCTGGTGCGTCGCACTCCCACTGTCGTCGTGGCTGCTGCTCTGGAGCGCAGTGAGCAGTGCGTCGACGACTTCCTCAGTGTTCCACGGGTTTACGAGCGCAGCGCCGCTGAGCGCATCGGCCGAACCAGCAAACTCGCTCAAGACAACGCGCGCTGGCTTGTTCACGGCTTCGCGGCACACGACGTACTCGAACGGGATCGTGTTCATGCCGTCGCGGATCGGCGTCACGACGAGAGCGTCTGCGAGTGTGTAGAGCGCAACGAGCGCTTCTTGCGGGATCTCTTTGTTCAGGTACTGCACGGGTCCGTCGGCGCCAATGTCCTGGAGCTTGCTGTTGATGCGCGACACGAGCGCTTCGACTTGCGACCCGAGCGGCGACTCGAGCAGCGACGGCGTGCCCGTGACGATTTGCAGAAACACCACGTCTTGCGACAGCTCAGGGTGCGTCGTAAAGAGCTCTTCGACTGCCAAGAGCTTGTGCACCAAGCCTTTTGTACTGTCGAGCGGATCAACACCGAGGATCACGCGTTTGCGGCTAAACTGCTGCGTGAGCTGCGTGATCTGGTCTTGGACACTCGACGCGTGGACCAGTGCAGTGTACTTGGCAGCGTCAATGCCGACTGGACAGATCGCAACGCGAGCAAAGTGGCCATTGTACTCGACGCCTTTGTGACTGCTCTCCAAGCCAAGGAGCCGCACAGCTGCGCTCTGGAAGTGCCGTGCGTACTCGTGCGTCTGGAAACCAATGAGATCAGCGCCGAGCATGCCAGTGAGGATCTCGTCGCGGTTGTTCATGATCCGGTAGAGCTCCGACGACGGGAACGGGATGTGGAGAAAGTAGCCAATGTCAACGTTGTCGTTCGGGAACAAGCTCTGGACCATCTGCGGCACGAGCGTGAAGTGGTAGCCTTGGATCCAGACCAAGTCGCCGTCTTCGTAGACCTCTTGGATCGTATCGGCAAACGCTTGGTTCACACTCACGTACGCTTGCCACATCTTGTCCATGTCCAAGTTGCCGGGACTACTGGTACTTGTACCGGTATCTTCATCCGCAGAGTGCGTTTTTAACTGGTCGTCGGTTGTAGGCGGACACGAGTGGAACAGCGGCCACATGACCGTCTTGCAAAACCCGTGGTAGAACAGGCGCTCGCGCTTCGGGTCTAAGAACACGGGGCAGTACTTGCGCTCGTCCAAGAGCTGCTCTTTCAAAGCGTTCTGCTCTGATGGCTCAATGTCGCCGTGGACCGAGCCGATCCAGACGCAGTCGTAGTGCTCGTGCAAGTACAGATACGTCTCCATCGCGCCGTCGAGACTCATATTCTCCGGGAACTCGGCGCGCCACTGCGACTGCGCGTCTTCCCACACGAGCGTAAATGGCAGTGACCGCGTCACGAGTAAGACGCGGCGGCGCTTGCGGCTCTTGCTGCTACTTGCGTCAGTGTCGTCGTCGTGGCTGTGGCTCGACTCTTCTTCGGCTTTCACGCGCTTCTCGCGCACGTGCTCGAGCTTGGAGTAGAGCGCTGCGAGCTCTTGGAGCAAGCTCTGCTCGCGCTCTTTAAAGCTTAACGCAGCAGTGTCAGCGCGTGGTGGGGACTCGGCACCGACGACAAGTGCGTCAGTTGTCATTATGCTAGAGCGTGCAGATGGCGCTTGGCGTGACGAGTGCTGGAGCGCGTGGAGATTCTAAAGTGCGGCCACACACGTACAGCGGCGGCGGCTGCTTGGTCTTGATGCGTGTTGATAAGGCAGCCGCAGTCGTAGAGCTTCAAAGAGAGATCGTCGTCAACTGCCGCTCGCGCTTCTCGAAGCTCTTACGACTGTGATCATCTTGGGTGCCGCAGCCATTATTGGGGTGCTGATCCGTGGCCTATATAAATTGATCCGTGGCCTATGCTTTTATGCAGGAGTGGAGGGATATCTAAACAAGGACATATATAGTGTGGACCACTCTACACATCGGTTGTATAAATACTTGCACTGGTCGTGGG
>JAASFL010000686.1:0-14554 GCA_023333735.1 Globisporangium takayamanum
CGAATTTCGGTGATCGGATTGTATCACCGCAATCGTCGCAGAACGCTCTATCATTTTTGATATGTTTTTAGCTTCTACGAGCAAAATTGACGGTACAGCCAACAAAATAGTTTTTTTCCAAGACTTTTGTCGCGCACTTTACTTGGATCGCGATCTTTTAGAGGTGTCCCTGTCTCGCGTCATACAGCAGTGCAAACGAGACACGATGTGAAGAGCATCCTAGACAATTGCTCTTTGCACGAACCTATGCAAGCGCATACTCGTCTTGCACTGTGAGAATCAGAACACCAAACGACACTTGCCGTCGTCACGCTAGCCACCATGATACACGCGCAAACTCGTCCGAGGACGGCGTACCATGCGAGTGTAGTGGCGAATGTGCGGACACTACCACGAAAGCAAAGCACTCGCCATCTCGACACCGACACCGCCAAGCGCTCTGAGCCAACAATGCGCGCATTAGACGAGCATCAATGACGCTTCCACATAATAAATCGAAAGTTTGCACCGTGAAACAGTCGCAACTATATATGAGCGACCGTTTCGAGCAGCTCGGCACACTCTCGCTCTTCCTACACGAAGAGCGGAGCGGAGCGCACGAGCACGAGCGCAGATCCCACGAGCCCAGCAGCAGCACACGCGATCAGGTACGACGACGCTGCATCTGCATCTGCACTCGCACTCTTGCTCGTTGCTGCGTGAACGCGAACGCGAGCGCAACAACAAGATCGATCAATCTTCGTGTGCACAGACGACCGACCGACGACCGCTGTGATCTTGTTGCAATGCTAGCTCTTCCCACTACTCGCGCACCATCCTCGTCGTCGCTATCACTACACTCGCACCACTCGCTCGCACACCCGACGTTTGCGATCTCGAGCATCGCAGCAACAACACCATCGACGTCGGCATCGGCGCGTCTGAGTCATCGCGTGAGCCGCAAGCTCTGTCGTAGCAGCAACAAGTGGGCGAGTCGCTTGCGCGCAAACATGAGCTCGTGTCTCAACCTCCGACGCGCACCACCGAGCGACAAGCTCAGTGCAGCTGCGAGTGCTGCAGTCACGCCACCGCAGCACTCAACAGCAGCAGCAGCAGTCGCAATGCTCGAGCCGCAGGACGAGAACCAAGCGCCAGTGTGCGAGATCGGCTTGCCGTACGACCTCAAGCACGACGTGCACATCCACTACAACTTCACAGAAGCGCGCTTTGAAGGCGTGCCGGCGAATTTTGCCGAGTACCTCTCAGTCTCGAGCGGTCAGTACGTGCTCCTGGGCAAGACCAAGAGCACGAGTCCTGGCGCCAGCGCTGCGTCTGCGCTCTCAGCGTCCATCTTGTCGCTCGGACAGCGCGCCAAGCGCAGTCGCACTGGCAGTGCCTCGACGACTGCGAGTGCAGCTACCAGTACTGCGTCAAACAACACCAACTACAGCAGCAGTAGCAGTAGTAGTAGTCCTAGTCCAACCGACATCACAAGCTGCGGCATGACTGACCCGCTCGCGCTCTTGAACCAGCACTTTAAGCTCCCGTACCGGCACGTCCCGCGCCTCGCAGTCGCGGGCTACGACGACCGCATCCCCGCAGTGCTCGTGATGCTCCAGCACCACTTTGTCGCCAAGCGCGGGTACCTCGCACCGCACATCTTCCGCGAGTCGCCGAACAAAGCCGACCGGGACCAAGCGATGCGCGAGATCAACTCTGGGACGTTTGTCGGCGCGCACCATGACGTGCGCGTGCTCGCAGACTTGATCAAGCTCTGGTTCCGCGAGCTCCCAGTCCCGATCTTCCACGAGATCCGGAGCGACCAGATGGAGCAGCTCGTGAGCACGAGCAGCGGCAGCACCAGTGACCTCGCTGCGACCGTCACGTCGATGCTTGGACCGCTCGAGAAGTGCATCGTGCTCTGGCTCGCCGACTTGCTCGCGCACGTCGCGTCGTTCCAGGACGAGAATCACATGGGTGTCGACCAGCTCGCGATCGTCATTGCGCCAAACCTCGTGCGTATTGAGACTGCGAACCCGATGCTCGCGGTCGCGCTCTCAAAGGCCTCGGTCGATCTCTTTCGTGCGATCTTGCGCACGCGCTTTGACGCTCGAAGAGCAGGAGATCGCGACGTAGTAGACGGCGCGATGGCATCTCGAGGACCCGAGACAAGCGACGGCATTGCACCTGAGGATGTGGCCAGAGATCCAAAGCCAGTAGTCACGAACGAGCACCGATCCTAGCGATACGAGCAGCCTCTCTCTCTCTCCTCTTTCATCTTCCTCTTTGTCGTTGTCTAGCGCTATTCCACCTCTCTCTCAATGAATTGATCAATCAATCAGCTGATTTCTCGCTCTACCTCATCAATCAGCTGATTTCTCGCTCAGTGATGGTGGATCGACGTTCATTGCTCTCTATCTCTCGCTCTGGCGCTACGGCGTATGCAATGACGACGGACTTCATATGGATCGATGGTGGTCCAGAACAGACTCGATGGCGGCGGACGTGGTCACGTGTTAGTACAGATACGGCTGGAGCTTGTCAATGCGGATCTCGTCTTGACACAGACTCTCTTCGAGCGCCGTCATGGCGTTAAGGTAGTACGTCCGGTCTTCGAGGAACTTGGACCGCGCGCGCCGGCCCATGCGCTGCCGCTCTTCAATGCTCATGAGCAAGATCTGCTCAACGCCTTGCTCAATGTCCTCAATGTCGACGTGCGCAAGCGGCATGAACAAGTCGCCTTTTGTTTGCCACCACCAGTCGTGGGGCTTGCCCACTAGGACGCCGCTCTTGTCGTCCACGAGCTCGTTCATCGGCGCGACGTTCGTAGTCAAGATCAACGCGCCGACGCTCCGCGCTTCGTTGATGTAGTGGCCAAAGCCCTCGGTCTCACTTGGGCACAAGTGCAGTCCTATCCGGTTCTGCAAGTCGTTCTTCATGTCCAGTGGCTCGGAGCCGCACTTGTAGTCGACATTCGAGAGCCGCCAGGCGTCTTCGGACCCAAACGTCTCTTCGATCCAGGCGCAAATGTCTGACTTGATCACGCGGAGCACGAGCTTGGGCCACTCGGGGTGCATCGCCCACGCCTGCAAGATCACACGCGTGTTCTTGAACGGCGACCAGCCAGCGAGGTGGAGAAACGTCGTCCAGTCGCGCTCAATCTCTGGCTGAAACACGTCTGCGCTCGTGTGCTTCGTGTACAGGACCGAGTAGCTCAGCTGGTGGCGATGGCGGTACTCGAGCACTTTCTTCAAGCCAATGCGGTTCTTCACGATCATGACACCGACAGTCGGGTGCGCGAGCTCGTGGCGGTCAAAGAACTCGACGTTCTGCATCATCCAGATCGCCTTGTCCGTCGGCGCGTGGAAGTGCGGGTAGTACTTCTTGTCGATCGGGTGGCGCTCCAAGTAGATGTCAATGACCGACGGCGGCATCTCAACGCGCTCAGTCTTGGACGAGTAGATCGGACGACTCGATGGCAGCGCATTCAGGTACAGCTCAAAGTCCAAGAGCACACCAGGACTGTCCGATGGAGTGATGAGGTTGATACAGTACGCCGAGTCGGACGCGAGTGGTTCGTGGCCTTGTCCTAAGGCTTGGAGGAAGAAGCCTTTTGCGATCGCAACGTCTTCGCGCTGCTGCTTGGCAGCGGCAGCAGCAGCTTCTAGAGCACGCTGCTGCTCGAGCAGCTTGGCTGTTTTGCCGCGGATCTTGGGCGTCGGTGTCGCTTTGAGCGCTTTCATCTTCGCGTCCTGCGCCGCAGCCTCTTCGCGCTTCTTCGCGTCTGCGAGTTGCCGCGCGATTTCGTGCGGCGAGAGGTAGAGCGATTGGTAGAACAGCCGCATCGGCGGCTGCAGCTCGACGCTCGTGGCGCCAAGGACGCTCTTGGACGCGAGCGTCGTCGCGTTGCAGAACTCGGGGTGGAGCGCTATCTCGGGCAAGAACGCGAAGAAGAGCACTTGCACGAGACTCACGATCAGCAGCAGCAGCAGGATGCATGCGCGCAGCACGTACGCCGACCCGGTCGCGGGCTCGCTCATTGTGCAAGTAGCTGTCGCGGCAAGTGGTCGATCACAGCGCTGCTCGCGCACACGGACAGAGAGGTCAACGGCGACGTCGCTGCTCGCTCAGTGTTGTCGTTGGTGTTGTAGGGGACTCGCATTCCGCTGATGTGGTCCACGCTGTTGCAAACCGACACAAACAGTAGAATTCATCTATACAATTTGAGCTAGTAATTCGAATCGGTGCACACATACATTGTATTGGATGTTTGAAGTTCACTTGGGATTTGTATATCGATACATTCACCCACATTTTCACGACACCAGCACATTCAATCACATCGCGACGACTGCCTGCTGGATCGACGGATCCCCTCATGATGGCGGCGACGCGGCGGCGATCGTGTCTCTCGTCGCGTCTGCACAGGCACATGCCGAAGCATCTGCTGTTCGCACTACTACTGCTCATATGTGCTGCAGCGTTTCTGCCGCTCGGGACACAGAGCGAGTACATTGGCGCCGGCGCGCCAAGCGATGCGCAGTGCCGAGTGTTTGTGCTCGCGACCCACGAGCACACGCGCTTTGTGCTCATTGAGAGCTACGCTGAGAGCGACAGCGTCGATATCTACGACGACTTTCCAGTTGTCACGCCAGCGCTGAACGCGATCCCGCTTGAAGACGTCTACAAGAAGCTCCGACCGTCATTCCTTGCGATCCAAACGTTCTTGCTTGCGCGTGGGCGACCACTGCAGCTCGAGCCGCGCCATTGCCACACGCACCTCATCGCAGCTGGTGCAGCCATGCGCGCGCTTGGCGCAGCGCAGCTCACTGCGATCTACACGCGCGTGCACGAAGAGACGATCGAAGACGCGCAGTTCCCGTTCCTACTTGCGCGCGACGACCTCCAGACCGTCTCGTCCGAGCTCCAGAGCTACTTCCACGTCATTGGTGCGAACTACTTGGACGCCAAGATCCCCGCAACGCTCAGCCCTGGGACGGACGAGCTCTTTGGGCTCATGGGCTTCGACGACTCGGCCGTTGAGCTCGTGTTTGACACGCTCGAGCGCTGGCGCCGGAGCAAACGCTCGAAGCAGCGGGACATCCCGCTCAACACGAGCGACTTCTTCACGCGCGAGTTCGACGGCTTTGGCACGACTGCGCTGAGTTCGGCAGTGTACCAGCAGCTTGAGCCGCATACTGGGACTTCGGATGTACCAGTCAAAGTGGTACAGCACCCGTGCTACCTGACCGGCTACACTCGGAATGCAACGATGCCGCTGAGTGGCATCGGCAATGCGAATGCCTGTTTTCACGTGCTCCACGCAGTCGTCGACGCGAGCAACGCCAAGTGTCCAGCGACGAGCTACTGTCCGCTCAGTAGCCTCACGCAGCCGCGGCCGTTTGGGACGTTCTACAGCACAGGGCTCTTGCGCACAGCGGTCATGTACGCCAGTGCCGTGCTCTCACAGCAGCAGTCAAAGACAGACGATGCGCTCATGCTCGCGTTGCCAACGCCAACGCTCGCTGCGCTCCGCACAGCAGCAGATCGCGTCTGCGCTTTGCCATTCGTAGCTTTGCTCGACGCAAAGCTCGCGTACACTCCAACGCGCGGCGTCGAGCACGCGTGCATGGACCTGTGCTACGCGATCGTGTTGCTCCAGCAGTTTGGAGTCCAAGACGACGACACACGCGTGCACTTTGCGTTGCCGAATGCGACTGCAAGCGCACCAACGCATGCGCTCGATGCAGATCTCGCAGCGTGGCTCACAGGTGCGTTCCTGTACCTCGAAGCGCTGCAGCAGCGCAAAACGTTTGCGCTCGAAGCCGACCTCTTGGCTGTGCAAGTGGACGAAGGCGTGCCGATTGGCTTCAACTTGAGCGTCGTGCTCTTGGTCGTTGCACTCGCGTTTGTGTATGCGACTGCATCGAGCAGTGGCAGAGGACATCGCGGCCGCGCAAACAGCTACAAGCGCGTCGCTGTGCGCGGCGCCGGCAAGTCGAAGCTGCCGCTACACCACTCAACGCAAGCGATTCTGTTTGTCGACGACGCGAGCGAGTGAGTGAGCGTGTGAGCGTGTGACTGGCTCGTAGACAGACTGATAGGCAGTGATGTGTAGCAATGTGACACACAGAGAGCGAGTTGTCCGGTGCTCGTCCATGACATGTGCGCGCGCTCTTACTCGTGCTGACGTATCGTCTTTTGGTGTGAAGCGGCAGAGTGACGCATTCGGTTCAATTCACAGCTTGGACAGTGTGATTCGTCTACAAGACCGTATATTTTCCATATCAAGACACGATATCAGTCTATTACAACAAAGATATACGTCTATACTTGTTCGCTGCACTGCATGCAGAATTTGGTGTGGACTTGTGTGCAGTTTTCTTTTTTGCGGCTCGTTTGCCAACTGCCAGATGCACGTCAATCACCAAGTTTCGCGATTGAGAACACTTCGAGCAGCAGCTCATTCACACACACACGAGCACTAACTAGCAGCAGCATGGCGCACCGCAGCACGAACGCACAGGAACTGGCCGAGAGCATCCTCTCGCTCTACGACGTGAGCTCGCCGAGCGACGACGTCATCGCCAAGTACTACCTCCCAGACGCAGTCTTCACGGACCCGATGCTCACAGTCACGGGCATGGAGAACATCCAAGCGCAGTTCCGCGCACTGCCCAAGTTCATCAAGTCGTCGAAAGCGACGCTCGTGCGCGGCTCCATGGCCGGCTCCGCAGTCTTGACGATCGACAGCTCGGTCACGTACCGCCTCAAGCCCATCCCGCGCTTCATGAAGGTCACGATGCGGCAGTTCACGGTGATTGAGCTCAAGAACGGCAAAGTCGCATCGCACACGGACCACTGGGACTTCTACAGCGTGCTCTCGAACATCCCGTTCGTCGCGTTCTTCTACGCCAAGTTCCGTCCGATGTTTGGCGCCGCGAGCTCGTCTGTGATCAAGCGCCTCGTGCCACCGCCGCAGCGCGCGCACACCCTCGCAGCGTCGCCAACGAAGCAGATAAACGGCATGAAGACGGCAGTCGCAGTCGAGTAAGAAGAACGAAGACGAGGAGGAAGACGCACAAAGACGCAGGAACTGGTGCACAGGCGACTGACACGCACGATGGAAGGCGCGTCCGTCAGTCGTTCAGTACGACTAAGTAAGTAGGAAGCGAGAAAGAGAGAGAGAGAGAGAGAGAGAGAGAGGTCCAAGTGGTCATCGTTGATAGTGTATGAAGTCGTTTGCCTCTCATATCATGCCCACCCCTGTGTGCGGTGACTCTGTCTGTCTGTCTGTCTGTCTGTCTGTCTGTCTGTCTGTGCGCATGGCTTCACAGAGCTCTTCGTATGAGGCGCAGGAGCCTGTCTGGAGCTGTCTGTACACTCGAGTGTGGCTGTGTCTGTGTGTGTTTTGTCCTGTGTCCTGTTGACCTGCCTCAGTGCTGCGGAAGCCCGAGTCCTGCGAACGGGTCGCGACCGCCAGACTGTGCGGAACGAGCGTACCCATTGCCACTGCCACTGCTGCTGTAGCTCGCGTGGTGCGCGTGCGGGTCCATGAACGCACTGATGTTCGCGGCCGAGTTCGCCCCCATCATGTGCGCTCCTGGCTGCTGGAACGCCATCGACTGGTGCGTCTGCTGTTGCTGGTAGAAGCCGCCGCCGCCGCCGCCCATGTGTTGCTGTGGCTGGTGGCCATGGTGGTGCCCAAAGTGCTGCTGCTGCTGGCCATAGTGGTGACCGTGCGGGTGGCCGCCGTACGCGAGGTTCGGTGCTGCGAGCTCATCGAACGCACTCAAGTTCTTGCCTGGCGGTGGTCCTGACGCCATCACTGGCGCTGCTGTGGCCGCGCTAAACTGCCCAAAGGCAGTCGACGACGTCGCTGGTGCCGTTTGCCCGAACGAACTGCTGCTACTTGCGCCAAACGGATCAAACGACACTGGCTGCACAGGCGCAGGTGAAGCGAACGCCGATGCGCCAAACGGATCGAACGCCTGTGCCGATGCAGCGACTGGCGCTGGTGGCGCAGCGCTGAACGCCGCAAAGTCGCCAAAGCCGTCATTCGTACTCGCTGGTGCACTCGCAAATGCGCCCCAGCCATCAGACCCGGGGGACGTCGACACCGCTGCTGGCGCTGCAGCGCTAGTAGAGCTGCTCGTCCAGTCACTCGATGACGAAGACGACGTCCCAAACGCATCGAACGTTGGCGCAGTCGACGCAGTTGACGGAGCTGCAAAGTCGAGCAAGTTTGCTAGAGAGCAAGGAGAGAGAGAGTGAGCGCGACGTGAGTCCTATAGGCACTAGCGATAGAGCCATGTACTCAGAGCGAGAGAGACGTACCACTGGCGGCAGGTGGCGGTGGTGATGCACGGCGCTGACTCGAGCTACTGCTGCTGCTACTGACGTCTTTGCGCGGCTGCGACGCTGTCGCCGCTGGGTTCTCGTCGTAGAACGCGCGGTCGTTATAGACGCGGTTGATGAACTTCTTAAAGTAGTCGACGTGGTCCTTGTCCGTCGGCTTGCGCATCTGCGATTCGTCCCACTTGCCGAGCCAAATGCGCTTCGCAACGGCGTTGCCGCCGCCGTTCTCTTCACGCAACGCGTCGACTTCGTCTTTGCTCCAGTTCGACATGGACACGCTCTAGTGACGCACACGTGCATATGCTGGCTGTGAGTACAAGCAAGCAAGCGACCAACCGAAGCGGCTATCGATACAGAGCGAAGGCAAGAGAGCTAGAGGAGCAGACGCACCTTGACGCGCATTGAGAAGCTCTGGTGCGCGCTCTTGCAGTTTGAGCACACGAACGTCTTGAACTTCTCGCAGATGTTCCCATGGCCAAACTTGTTGTACGCGTCGCAGTTGACGCAGTACTTGTTCGCTTCGATCTTCTTCACCGCGTTGAGCTCGGTTTCCGCAGACATGATGGCAATCGGCAGCACGTGCGAGCGCGTGTGTGGAGGGCGAGGGCGGAAGCGGACGAGGGAAGGCGAGGGAGCAGCAGCGCGCGAACGAGGAAATGCGCACGTGATGGCGACTGTGGCGGCCACGTACGAGCGAGCGCGAGTGAGTGAGATGCGACTCGATCGCGGTACTAACAATAGGTTCAGCAGCTATTCTAGGGCGTGCCAGACTTGTTGATGTGGAGCGCTCCAGATTTTACAAAGTTGATTTTAAGAAACAAAATCCCTAAATATAGGAAAAGGTTCACCACAGCCGATACAAACTGACTCACGTTCACTACAAGTACGACATAGTCCTCCATGTGTGACACTACTGCGGCAAGCGCCGGATCACAATGCGGCTCTCGTGGAACGCGTAGCCAGCGGCGAGGAACTCGACGCGCAGCTGTGCGTTCGCTGGGAGCCGCGCGCGCACTTCGACGAGACTCAATGCGATCTCTTTCGTCGTCCGGAGTGGACAGCTGCACTGCGCGAGCACACGCTTTGCATGCCAGAGCTTAAAGACGCACTTGACAAACTGCCGCGGCTGGCTATGGAGGAGGTCGACGTTGATCTGGTACACGCCGTCGTGGGCGACCTCGACGCCGTCGTGCACGATGTGGAAGTGGCTCGCGTCGTCGGCGCCGTTCACGCGCTCCCAGTTCAGGACGCCAGGCGCCTGGACGCTGCTGATCGCTTTTGCAGAGAGATAGATCAGTGGCAGTGCTGCTGGTGGCTCGGCCGCGACTGATGGCAGCTGCTGCTGCTGCTGCTGCTGCTGCGGTGGCGTGGCTACTGTCACACTGCTCGCTGACTGCGTGAGGCCATTCAGCTGTGCGTCCGCGTCTGTAAGGCTGTCACTCGTGCTAGTGTCGTTCATCGCGCCTATCGTCGCAGCAAGGAGCGAGGGCGTCGTGGCGCCAGACGCCATGTCGGTCAGTGCCTCGACGTCCATGACGATCGATGCGGCGCCAGCCCCAACTGGATCGGTCGACAACGGTGCGTGGCCAGATGCAGGCGATGCTGTCAAGACATCGCGGGTATGTGGTGCCACTGCGGCTTTCATGAGCTGCCGACTCGCACTGCCAAGCGAGCCACGTCGGAGCTCGTCGCGCGACTCAATGTCGCCCTCTTGGTACCGCTCCATGATCTGCGAGCTCGCGCGCCGGAGACGCCAGATCGCAGAACGCGAGACCCCGTAGCGCCGCGCGACGTCTGCCTCGGTCACGGCTGTGCCGCTCTCAAAGAGCTTGATGATCTCCACGCGCTGGCCGTCGGTCAAGCGCTTGCCCACGCCGCGGCGCTCCATGCTGTTGTGGCCAAAGGCGATGTTGCTTTGAAACACAGTGTATTGAGTAAATGCATCACTCACAAGTATGCGATTACAGAAATAGACTTGCTCTTTGTATGCCATACTGCCATTCCTCAGTATCACAAAATGACACGCTCGTTCCTCACGAACGAGCAGAAGCTGCTGCTCCGTGCGCACTGGGCAGCGCAGCCGCAGCTCTCGAGCGCAGAGGCAGCGAACTGGGTGCGCGCGCAGTTCCACGTGAGCGTCAGTCGCTCGACGCTCTACCGCATTGCGCAGGCACCAGAGCACGCGTTCGCGGGCAGTCTGCGCCGCAAGAAGCGCCGACGCGTCAAGTTCCCAGCGTTCGAGCACGAGCTGCTCGCGTTCTGCCTCGCAGCTCAATGTAGTAGCGCATCTGAGTGTGCAGATAACAGCAGTAGCAGTACAGAGCCACAGGCGCTGCCAAGCATACGCGCAGCAGATGCACTTGCGCGCAAAGCTGTTGAGCTCCGGGCTAAGCACGGCATCGCTCCAGATGAGCTCAAGCTCTCGAACGGCTGGATGCACAAGTTCAAAGAGCGGCACTGTCTAGCAACGAAAGCGCCCATTGCATCCAATGCGCTCCAGACGCAGGCGAGTAGTCACACGCGCGATGACGACGCGTCAAACGATTCAGCGCCAGTGAACGAGCAGACGTCTCAGTCGACTCCACCACCAGAGCCAGCGCCTGCAGTTGACAGCGCCGACTCCACCCCAGTCTGTACGCGAAACAGCAACGCCCCGAGACCACTCGAATCGTCGCTATCGCCTCCAGGAGCAGCTGTATCACCAGTGGCAGTAGCAGTGGCAGTAGCCACTCCAGTTCCGCCCAGTCCGACTCGACCGTCCAACGTCTTGGACACCCGTGTCCTCAAGCAGCCGCCAAGAGTGCGTCCGCTCGTGCACATTACTGCGAAAGCACTGAGCGCTGTGCGGTCGCCGGGGACGCTCAACTGGGAGCCATGTGCTCATCAACAGCCACTCGCACTGGCGCCAAGCGCCTCGCACTTTGCGATCGTCGACAGTGGGATCCACGTCCAACGCGCTGGTGTGTACCAGATCAACGTTGACGTTGAGCACACAAGCGGCTATGGTACTGCTAGTGCACCAAGCGACAGCGCCGAGGTCTTTAGTATCTGGCAAGGGACGGAGCAGCTCGAGTTGTGCTCGAGCAACCTCCGACGCGATGCCTCTGGCGTCGCACTCAGCGTCGCAGAAGTGCAGTGCGCACTCCCAGCAAGCGCCTGCGTGCGCGTCGTGTTCTCAGGTCGAGGCTTTGCGCTCCCGAGCTCGCGCATCGTCATCCGCTGGGTCCATCACGACGACAACGACAGTGTGAACGATGACTGTAGTAACCAAACCAGCAGTAGTCGAGTACCTCAGTCATAACTTCAGTGTAACCGTGTCGTCGTTCTCGAACTAGGACTCTCGCTCATTGTCGGTCTTAACGCCACTACGCAGTCCTAGTAGCTCTTCCTCTCAGTCTTTCTACGTCTCGAGCGGCTTGACCGCAACGACGAAGAACCGCTTGAGGTTGAAGATCGTGCGGCCATCGCTTGGCTGCTTTGGGTACGCCTCTGCAATGAGGTCGCGGTACTTTTGCTCAAATGCGCGAGCGACAGCCGATGTCTCGCGGCCGCCGAGCTGCTCCAAGTACGGTCCAAGCCCTGTGGATGCTGTGAAGTCTGCCACTGGGTTCTCGCCTTCCATCGCCTGCGCGTAGATCGCAGCCCACATGTCGAGCTCAATGCCGGCGTCTGCAGTCTTGAAGAGCTCGTAGTAGTACGACGGCTCGCGCTCGCACGTGACCCAGCGCACGTTTGCCACCTGGTCGGCGATACCTAGTTGCTTGGCAGCTTCGCGCATGAGCAAGTGGCTCGGCTGTGCGCGTGTGTCAGGGATCTGGAACGCGAGCACGCCGCCGGGCTTGAGGAACGTCAGGAGCTTTGGTAGGAGCTGCGCCTGTCGGTCCGTGTCGACCCAGTGGAACGCCGCGTTCGAGTAAATGAGGTCGACTGGCGCTGCGGGCGTGTACTGCTCAAAGCTCTCGCGCACGTAGCGGAAGCGCGAGGCGTCGACGCTTGGGTCGCTCGCGTGATCGCGCTTGGCCTGCTCGAGCATCGACTCGGACGTGTCGACGAACGTCACGCGAGCATTTGGCCAGCGACGTCTGAGCGCAGCAGTGAAGAGCGCACGTGGGTCAGTCACAGTCCATAGAGAGCTAGACACACTGAGATGCAGGAGCCCTTGCTCAGGCTACTTACTGGAACGCCGGTCCCATGTTGCCCGAGCCAGCACCGAGGTCGAGGATCTCTGGTGCGTCATTGCTATCACTGAGAGACGCGAGCTCTGGCACGCGCGCGAGCAGCTCCAGCGCTGGCCGCATGCGCAAGGTCGCAAACTTGAGGTAGTTGGCAGGCTGCCACTGGCGCGTCGCTTGCTGCTGCATGGCGATCTGCGTGCGTGCAGAGGTAAAGGAGAAGGAGCTACTGCTGTCGCCGTGCACAAGTGGGAATGAGCGCACACGACTGAAGTGGCATGGGTCTCAGTGCGCGTTCCCTGCCAAATCCGATTCGTCCGTGTGTGATGATGGATGACAGGTGGCGCCGACAGTCATCGCCGATGCGTGTGCGCGTCTTGTGTCTTGTGTCGTGTGTGGGTGCGCTGTGCGAGCTGTGCATGCAGCTCTTGCATGCATGTGCCCATGTGCTTCAGCCTTGAGTGTTTACGGTCCGACTGGATCATCGTCGCGTGCATGTGTGGAGACTCATCATTGCGGTGTGTGCGATGGCCACCTGGTTGTCCGGTGCCATGAACCACGCATGATGAGTCGCAACTATGAGCGATCTGACTCGCACAGCATTGCGCTCGCGGATGTATCGCACAACGCATCGGATAGCTTCAGAGCGGTCATGGTGCTCACTTGGACCAGTCTCCGAGCTGTCCACGACAGCATGAACCGCCAGAGACGAGATGGAGTGGAGCTGTCCATTGTGAAGCGATACGGTGGAGTTGCGAGAGCTACTTAAGTGCTGCTATACAGATCGTGTACGCTTGAGGTGGTGGATCTGCACTCAGTATTCATTGGAGCGACAACGCTCAAGTAGACACATGCCTAGCTCGACACATGAACGTCTTAGAGACTCTCGAGCTTGAACGTGATGTGCTTCTTCGCGTCGAGACGCTTCGCGAGGTGGTGGCCAAACGCACTCGCTGGCGTATAGAAGCCGCCAGTCGTGCCAGCGTTGAGCTCGCCCTTTGCGAGACAGAACGCGCACTCACTCACGATCTTGCTCGTAAGCGAGTACCCCGGGTCGCCGGAGCCCACGACGGTGGCTTTCACGGCTGGTACATCGCTGCTATCAGAGGCAGCGTACCCGACGGCCTCGGCGACAAAGTAGCCGTTCTTCATCGCCTCCTCCGATGGGCCTTCTCCTGACGCTGGCGCCAAGCGCTTGAGCACTGCGCGCGTCCCGCGAAAGTACACGCACACACCCAGGAGCGCGACGCCAGTGGTCCTCACGAGGCTCTTCCAGAACCCGCCGATTGCCAGGCGATCGCGGTACACAAACGCATCGCCGTAGCGGCTCTTGAGGAGGTAGTTGCTCCGGTGCACCACTGCTTGGTTCACGGACCCGCCGATAAACAACGACGACCAGCGCTTGAGGACGTTGTCGTACTGGATCTTGAGACTTGTGCCGTTCGGGGCGACGAGCTTCGCCGCTTCCTTCGCTGCGATCGTCTCGGCGTCAGTGAGCACGAACGGGTGGCGCGCGCGTTTCAAGTCTGCCGAGGTCGCGGACTCCATAAACGCGAACACGCTCGCGAGCGTCCCACCGCTAGCTTTGCCCTTCTTGAGCTTCGTGAAGTAAAAGTCAATCTTGGCCGTCGCGCTCTGCCGTGTCGTCTCGATCTTGTCGGCAACGAGGAACGTCGTGAGGTCGGATGGAATTGCTTCGAAGGCACAGCAGTTTACGAGGATCGCGCCTGTTTGCTTTGCCACCGCCGCGTACTTCTGTGTGACTTCGTCGACCCAGAGGATTTCGCCCGTGAGGTCGCAGTAGTGCACACCGTTCTCTGCGCATACCTTGACGAGCAGCGAGCCGTAGAGCTTGTACGGTCCCACGACCGAGAGCACGACCTTGGTCTGCCGCACCATTGCCGCGAGCGACGCCTCGTCGCCCGAGTCCGCGACGACAGTCGGCACGGCGTCGATCACAGCAGGCGCGACGTTCGGGAGCTTGCTCTTGAGCTCGTGCTTGACGCTCGCGAGCTTGCTCTCACTGCGCGCCGCAAGCGCCCAGC